>JAOYSI010001080.1:0-17481 GCA_025775065.1 Hiodon alosoides
CCTGATCCTCAGCCGGTGCTGATGGGCGTGCCCGGACCTCTCCCGTGCGTGTATTCGAGACGGACGCGTGGCACAATAGCCAATTATTTAATGCAATTATTTGCAATTTCTCGACACAGACCCTCGGAATGGACCAGCCCACCAGGCATTTGCCCAAACTGCCCTATGGCCAGTATTGACCAGAATGTAGCAGAAACATCACTAAACAGAAAAGTACAATTATTAATTAGACTGACATTGTCTGTTGACCATCAAAATATTCTAGGTGAGACCGTAACATGCCCTCCCAAATGTCTGGCAGTGATGTCGAGAGGGAGGGCCATGCCCTTTAACTGGACCTCGTTGTGCACCTGAATATGTTTCCACGAAGGTTAATCACAGTCAGGTGCCAACAATTCCAGGCTCTTTAAAAGAGAAACGGCTGGATAGATGGACACTATAGCATTGCAGTATTCTTTAAACTGGTTGTGTTAGTTGTCCCCAAGAGGGAGGTTTGTGTTTGATTGTTTTCTTCTTTTGTTATTTACCTGAATATTTAAGTTTGTTCAGAATATGCAAAATAAAAGGTTGACACCTTCCCCCCAATGCCTCGTTCTCCGGCCGCTCTTGGGCCGAGCACGGCCTCACGTGCTACAAAGTAGTGCCAAAACCTGGGAGCGGCGGGGAATATGTGATGAGCCCAAGCACTGTCCGTGCTGTGGTGGCTAGAGGGGGAGTGGTTTTGGAGGATCTGCCTGTGCAGAGCATAAAGGACTACCTGCCACGCAGGCGAGGAAACATATGCGGGTTTTGCGACCAGCCAGGCCACCTGAGGACGGACTGTCCAGAGACGACCCGGGCCTGGAGCTGGACAAAAAACAGTTGACGCCTGTCTCAGACAAGCAGGCACAGTGTGGTGCCGTGCTTATGGCCTGTTCGGGCACAGGCCAGACTGCTACTCGCTGTGACAATTCAAACGGCGGGCGGCAGAGCAGTGGGTGGAAGACTCCCTGCTGGCAGCCTCAGTAGGGAAGTGAGTGGAGGAGGGAGGCCACTTTCTCAGGCCCAGGCCAGGGAGCAGGAGGGGAAGTGGACGGGAAAGCAGAGGATAGGCTGGGATAACTCTGTGCAGCCTGAATGCCGGCCGAGCCCCAGGTGCCAGGACAGAACTGGAGGAAGAAGGTTCCTTCCGCCATATGCCATAAGTTGCATATCATGCTAAAAGAAATGCTGAACACTGGCACCATTTAGAAAAGTTCTCCCCTGGTGGTCTTAGTTCTTACAAAGAATGGTACCTGATAGTTCTGCGTGGACTACTGCTGTCTGAACCTATGGATCCAAAGAAGCCTACCCTCTGCTTAATATCGAGTAGTCCCTCATGCCAATGTGACAGAGTGGTACTCCACGTTAGATCTGGAGAGTGGGTACTAACAACCTAGTCAACCTCTCAGACTTTCAGCAGATGCTGATGTAGCTGAGGTAAATGTTTTAAAAATAAACAATTTTCCCTGGACGACATAGTTATCCCCAGTCAGCCTTCCTGATTTCAAAGCTTAGCTTCAGGACCTGGAGCTGATGTTTTAGTGGCTGTTTTAGTGGAAGAAGTAGCCTCAGAAGTAGCGATTACGACAATGTGAAGTTCAAATCAATCGATTTGATCAAATAATCAAATAATTTTAATCAGCACACTACCATAACCCAGAAATTTGGCCTAAAAAGAAGAACAAACTTCAGGCAAAATAGCAAAGACCTGATTACCTGGACTAAAACAACAAGCCTCAGCCATATGACACTAGATACCCTCATAAATGAGCAGATGTTGAAGAGACCCTGGGAAACTGGACCCAGGGGTATCTTATCAGAAAGATCAGGATAAAACAAGAGACAGGGACAGACATAACAGATACAAAGACTTGGTTTCGGTCTTTTCTCTACCCTAGCCAATTAAGGAGGTTATCCAAGCTAGGATCAGTTGTGCTTAGAGTTTTGTCGGGTTAAAAGTGTTAATTGCTGGCCCTCGTAATGGTAGGAGTGTTTATAACCTGTAGCGTCCTAGCATAGCCTCACCCATAGCCTCACCCTTCTCAGCCTCACCGCACAAAGACAATCTAGGAGTCCATTGAGGAAGGACAGAGGAAGTAATTCCTCAGCAATTTCAACTTATCTCCCTATAACACTGAATTCTCCCTACAGACTCAGCTATACCTCTTATGTTATCTGCAATGTCATCTTTTCTTTGATTATCTTTGCCCTCTCACCCCCAAACCAGCAAGAATGAAGGCGAAAAACCCACATAAACTTTTCTCTACTTTCTCCTCCCTCCTTATCCCAGCCAAAACACTCCTGTCTCTCTGCAGATGACTTTGCTGACCACTTTCAAAAGAAAGCAGATCCACTCCTTTACACACATGCTCTCGACTCACTTCATCACCCATCCCTGACAACAAGAGATGCTGTCTCTACCCCACATCTATCTTACTATAGGAGTCCCCAAGGGTTCAGTATTGGGCACCCTTCTCTTCTCTTTATACTTGAAATATCTGGGCAAAGTAATCTCTGCTCACGAGTTTTCATATCACTGTTACACTGATACTCAACTTTTTTCTCATACCCCATTCAAAGATCTCTGAGATACTCCCGCGCATCTCCTGCCTCCACGATGTATCCACATGGATGTCTGATCACCACCTCAAACTCAAAATAGCCAAAACACTTGGGAGGAGGTTCCAAGCCCCAGTAAGAATGTGGCACAGTACATCATGGACTTCCGAGCAAAACTGCACTCTTTGGAATGACAAGCATGTGAACATTTGCTTATGGCCCAAGGCAGAAAAAGTTTTGCGTACAATAGGGGGGCTCACTTGCGAACTTTCGACTCGAGCAGTAAGGTCCTGATCTTACTCTCCACTACCACCTCAAAATTGTTCGCACAGTGGTAAGGACCCTTTGAGGTCATGCAGCGTGTGGGGGAGAGGTTGACTATGAGGTCATATGCACAGACCGAGAGGGAGCACGACAAATCTACCATCTTAATCTATTGAAATTATGGCACACTGCGGTCCACTTGGTGGTGCTGGAGTTCCGGGATGAAGACTTAGGCCCCAAAGATAGGTCCCTAACTCTTCTTCCGGTGTCCCAAGGTAAACAGCTGTCCCCAACTCAAAGTGTGGAGGTACATCAACTACCAAGGTTTGGACCCGGCTATACTGATTTCCCAAAGTTTCATGCATATCCCATGCCTCAGATGGATCAGCTGGGCACTGCTCGCTTTTACACGACATTGGATTTGACTAAGGGCTATTAGCAGATCCCTCTGTCTCAGATGTCCAAGAAAATAATGGATTTTCTCCACTCTGATCGGTTTGCCTCAATTCATCACAGAGTGCCAGCCACCTTCCAGAGACTTATGGTCTGGGTGCTCCGGCTGCACTGTGGCACTACTTTGTAGCACGTGCTCCGGCTGCACTGTGCTCCGGCTGCAGTGATTGGGATCAGCATGTGCACCACTTGCTAGCAGTCCTGGGTGCTTTGAGGGCCTAGGAGGTGGATGGGGTAGAGCATCCTGTCCTCTACATCTGCAGGAAGCTTTCTCCCATAGAGTGTCAGTTCAGCTCCATCAAGTGGGCTGTCCTGACCCTGTGGTTGCCGGTTTCTCCTGGTCACCGACTATGCCCCCCTCCAGTGGATCCTCCAGTGGTTCCACTGGATGAAGAACACAAACTCTCGGATCACACGATGGCATCTCGCACTGCAACCTATTCAGTACCGGGTGTTCCACCACCCAGGGGCTCCGAACGCCGACTTTCTCTTCTGGTCGGTCATTTTGGTGGGGGTGGTGTGTGCCACACACCCATCTCATGAACACATGCAGGAGAGGTTTGTTGTGTTTGGGGAGGACCCATGAGGGGGATCCAGCAATTTCATTGAGTTTAGTCTTTTTTCTTTCTGAATTAAACACTGGTGCAGGCATCGCAGACAGCTAAGCTTTTGTATTCGCAGATTATTCCCCGAAACAAGTACAATTGGTGTGCTACACTGCTATTATAGCCTCAATTCTTCTGAGACGGCATTCAATCAAGGTCAGGGCTCTGGTCAGGCTGGTCAAGTTCTTCCTTACCGATCTCAACAAACCTTTTCTGTATGTAACTCGTTTTGTGCACAGGGGCATTGTCATGCTAAAACAAGAAAGGTCCTTCACCGAACTGTTACCAGCACATAATCATCTAGAATATTATTGTATGTGGTAGCGTTAAGATTTCCCCTCACTGGATTTAAGGGGCTTAAGCCAAACTATGAAAACTGCCCCAGACCATTATTCTTCCTCCACCAAACTTTGCACAATGCATTTAGGCAGGTAGCATTCTCCTGTCTTTCACCAAACCTAGATTAGTCAATTGGACTGCCAGATGGTGAAGCATGATTCATCACTTCAAAGAACACGTCTACACTGCTCCTGTCTGCGGCTTCTCGGCTATGGAAATTATGGCTTATTTCATTACGCTTACGAAGAACAATTATTGTGCTGTCATTGCTTCCAGAGGCAGTTAGAAATTCGGTTGTAACCGAGGACTGATGATATATTCATGCTACACTTCTGTATTCGGCAGTCTCGTTCTGTAAGCTTGTGAGGATTACCACTTTGTGGCTGAGTTATTGTTGCTCCTAGACGTTTCCAATTCACAAAACCAGCACTTACATTTATACCGAGGCAGCTCTAGCAGGGCAGAAATTTGAAAAACTGACTTGTAGGAAGGGTTGCGTCCTGTGAAGTCACTGAACACTTCCGTACTAGCCATTCTACAGTCAATGTTTGTCTATGGAGATTGCATGGCTCTGTGCTCAGTTTTATACATCTGTCACTATCGGGTATGGCTGAAAAAGCCAAATAAACTAATTTGAAAGGGGTGTCCATATATGTTTTGCCATGGAGAGTACATGTCAACCTGTGGATCGCTTGCTCTACATTGTAATTTATCATTTGGACAACTAGCGATAAAGGGCTGGGAGTGTCACCGGCCGGGTGGAAAATGTGGGACAATATTTTATCAGAGTTCACTACAGCTAAGTGTAGTACCTTGGGGCTTCCGTACTTGAAGCTACATTTCAGACAGCAGAGCAAGTCTTAATAGTAGATAATGTGCAAGCTAGGGAGCTAATGCAGCTGGCGAATAGGCAGCCTACCTCACACATTTGGAATCGGCAGTTATGCTATCTCGGCTCATTATTTTGAATTTGTTGTGGGCTGCCTTAGTCACCAAACAGTCAAGGTAGAGTAAGAACATTTTTTAAGAACGATTTGTTTTCTCGATTATACAAAAAACTTAACTGATCTTGCATCCACAACACAGACTTTGTCTCCTCTTAGATGGACCTCCTCTCTCCCTTTCATGTTCACTAAGGGTCAGCCTGAGAGAGGGTTCTGACAAAAAGGTTTTAACTACTCATGCACATCAGGCCCATAATCATTACGGTGTCCATAATGAATATAGTTTTAGTGTGTTGCCAAATCCAACCACTCGCATAGGGTGATGTACACCACACACCTGGAACAAGCCGTGGGGCTACTCTTTAAGGGAGGAGAATGAGGAACTAACAAATGAACTATCAAAACTCTATTGTGTAGGTAGGCTACAAAACCCGCAAAAGAGGTTCAGGGGAAATTGAAGGGGAGGCACATCCCACATGATGGAAATGAGGAGCCTAGGAAGCTGACAGGAAATGTTAGTTATTGATTGAGCCGAGAAAAGCCCTGTCGATTTTCACCCAATGACATGAGCTAGATTCTAATCAGTTCATATAGCTGAGCCTGCACTCAGGCGAGCACCTTCAATGACTGTAGGCTTGTTTACAAGCTGTTGAAAATGGCGTCATCATCATCCTGTAGACAAACTGCCCATCCCCAGCATGCCAATTAAATACTGTGGACTGTGTTGCTTATTACTTTTCCTGTGTTGTCATTCGTTTGTGTGGCTTTTTTGAATTTGCTGCTGTTGACAGCCCTGCATGTTTCACTGTTTTTCAACAGGTATTCCTAGTAATATCAAGAATAAAACTTTTGCACAGTACTGTATGTTTTACATTTTTTGTAATTTGAATGCACACTACAGCCTAAAAAAGTATGTCTACATAAGATAGCTGAGAGAAAAACAGCAGTTTTACTGAAAAATAACAGTATCAGTATTCAGCAGGGATCCTGCTAGCACTAGCTTTTGGCTGACATGCAAGATATATGTGGCACAGCAAATAATAAAGGCAGTGCCATCATGCAATTAAGTAATCATAGAGGGGCAGAAGCTTGGGCTGCTGGTGCGATCCTGGCAATATGTTTGATTTTATCCATTTAATCAGTGCTGAGTCATGGTGAGGGCAGCAATGTGAATTGGCGGAATGCTGTTTACGGGCCCCTGTCATTCTTGGTTGCTGTGAGTGAGCTGAATGTTGTCTCGCTTTGTATGTTCTACTCTAGTGTACTGCCTAGCTGGGACCTTAGAGGAGGGAACATGTGGATGTGGATTCTGTTCTAAGCATTTCTTTTTTTATTGTTTGACTGCACCTTTGTTTATGCTATTTGTTTATCCCTAATCAGGGAAGAATCCTTTAAATACAAGTGTGTGGCTTCTGTCAGGGAAAATTTTATAAGTTCTTCTTCAGTAAAAAACATCAGTTTATATTTTTGTATTTTTTATAGTTATTTTTTCTGTTGCTCCAACGGTGAATTTTTCATTAGCATACTTACTTCCTTCTTCAGGTGTTCAATGTTTTTTCATCCTAACACAGCATTTGTACATTTGTGTACTATTATTTACACATAACTGGCTAAGAAAGAAAAAATGCAGTACTACATGGTTTTGCAACACTTTTGTTGACACTCTAAACTTTTGTTGAGGTTTACCTGAGGCCTTACTTGATACTGTGCCCATCCTGTCACCATCCTCCAATTAGACTCTGGAAAACATAAGAAAAAGCACATACTTACTGCTCCTGCACAAAATGCAGTTATTATCTACACTAGTAATTCATTAATTCTTGTGTGTGCATGCATAAATGAGCAGTTCTCTTCAAACTGCCTACTTATCCCTTGGTACCAGAGATTGGAGCTCACTCAATTTTCCCCAAAAAAATAAACATACTGTATAAATGTGTTGTGGCAACCCCGGGGGCGTCAGGATGGCGGATGTGGCAGAAGCCACACCCCCCTCAAGCTAGGGAGCAGGTCCTTGAGGGGCGGTACGTTCCCTCCCCAGCAATTGCCGGCACAGCTGAGACGCATCAGCTGATTAGGGAGGAAAAAGAACAAAAGCTGATGGATACGAGGAGAAGACGTCGGGGCAGGGGGAAGCAACAGACGAAAGTCAACCACAGGTAGCCAGCGCTGATACCCGCAATCAAATGTTCTGTTTTTCAGCTCCGGCCAGGAGACGGGTGAGCGAAACCCCGCAGATTCCTTTTTTTGTTCCGGACGTCATTCGTCGTTATTTTATGCCCCGATCTGGGAGGAATTTTCTTTGTCTTTTTTCGTTGCCTTATACCCCGAACCGGGAGGATTTTGTGTTACATTTTTACGGCAGAAGGGTGCCGAATAAAAAGCTGCGCTCGTTTTCCGAGCTCACCTGAACTATTCTCGTGTGCATTCCTCTCTCCGTTGCGAGCAGCGCAGCAAGTTCGCCCTGTGGTGGAGAATGCGGGCACTGTGACTCCACTACCTGTACCTGCACACGGAGAGGGTTTGCCCATAATCTAACATGGACGCCGCACTCAACCTAGCAACCCAGGGGTTGGTCGCTGTCCAAGAACTACTGGTTTCCATGAACAGCCGGCTCCCCAGGGCTGACGCCGCAATCGCCCTGGCAACACTGCTCACCAAGCAGACCACAGAAGACGACGTGGAGGCTTACCTACAGGTTTTTGAGTGCACGGCAGAGTGAGAGGGCTGGCTATCAGATTGCTGGGGACACCTTCCTGCCCCTTTCCTGACCAGGCGCACCCAGCAGGCCTGCCGCGACTTGGGGAATGCCGAGGCAGCTGACTACCCCACGCAGTATGGGTATAACCTGGCCAACCGCGCCCAACGCTTCCGTGCCTGGGAGTAAGACCACAGCTCGCCGGTAAGGAGCCAAGTGGCTCAGCTAGTTCAGCTCACCCGTAGCTGGCTCGTGTCTGGAGAGGGCCCCTCCGCCATTGACCGGATTGTCCTGGACCGGTGTATCCGGGCCCTACCCCCAGGGGCCAAGCAGTGGGCGGCCCAGAACCAGCCGGAGACCGTGAACAAACTGTTGCGGCTCCTGGAAAACCACCAGGTCGCCCTGCAGATGGTGGATGAGCGGACTAAGGGACCTGCTTCATTTCCAGCATCTTAAAGGAAGTGCTCCAGCTGCTACAGGTGAAGCAGCTGAGAATGTTGGTATACCACCCGCAGACCGACGGGCTCGTGGAGCGATTCAACAAGACCCTCAAGCAGATGTTGAAGAAGGTGATGGAGGTAGATGGGAAGAATTGGGACCAGCTCCTGCCCTACGTCCTGTTCGCCATCCGGGAGGTACCCCTGGCCTCCACGGGGTTTCCCCCCTTTGAGCTACTGTATGGGAGGCGGCCCCGTGGGTTGTTGGACTTGGTTAAGTAAGCCTGGGAGAGCCAGCCCTCCCTCCACTGCTCTGTGATCAACCACGTCGAGAAGATGAAGGCTCGAATGGCGCATGTCTGGCCCGTCGTAAGGGAGCTCCTCCAACAAGTCCAGCGGGCACAGGCTCGAGTCTACAACCAGGGTGCCCAGGTGCACCAGTTCCAGCCGGGGGAGTGGGTCCTGCTTCTCATTCCCACGACGGAATGCAAGTTCTTTGCCAAGTGGCCAGGCCCGTACGAAGTGGTCGCCCGGGTGGGGGAGGTAAACTACCAGGTGCGTCAACCCGGGAGGCGCAAGCCGATGCAGGTCTACCACATCAACCTGCTAAAAAAGTGGCATAGGCAGCCGGCTCCCCAGACTTCTGATGTGTTCTCGGACCTGCCGGGGTGGACCACGCTCACCTACCATGACATCCAGACAGAATGGGGTGTCCGGGTATGCCTCCGGCCCTACCGGATACCCAAGGCAAGATGGAATGCTATCCGCGAAGAGGTAAGGAACATGTTGCGCCTAGGAGTCATCGATGAGTCCAAGTGCCTGGTCCAACCCTCGCGGTCCTAGTCCCCAAACCGGACAGCTCCTTCCGGTTTTGCAGCGACTTCCGGAAGCTCAATGAGGTCTCCAAGTTCGACGCCTACTCCATGCCCAGGGTCGATAAATTGATCGAGCGCCTGGGGCCGGCTCGCTTCATAACGACCCTCGACCTCACAAAGGGGTATTGGCAGGTGCCCTTGACCCTCCAAGCCTGGGAGAAGACGGCCTTCATGACCCCTGACGACCTGTACCAATACGCCATACTGCCCTTTGGGGTGCACGGAGCCCTGGGCACGTTCCAGGGGCTGATGGACAGAGTCCTGCGACCCAGTCAAGCCTATGCAGCGGCATACTTGGACGACATAGTGGTCCACAGCGGCTTCTGGGAGCTGCACCTACGGCAGCTGCGAGCTGTGCTCGGGGCCCTGCGGGCCGCAGGGCTCACCGCCAACCTCAAGAAATGCCACCTGGGTCTAGAGGAGGCTTCCTACCTCGGATACCGGATTGGGAGGGGTAATGTGCATCTCCAGGAACCAAAGGTGGAGGCGATCCTGGAGTGGCCTTGTCCCACCACGAAGAAACAGGTAAAGTCCTTCCTGGGGCTTGTGGGGTATTACCAGAGGTTCATTCCCCACTTCGCAACCCTGGCAGGCCCCCTCCACAACCTGACGAGGAAGGCGCTCCCGGAATGCATCACCTGGACCAAGGCCGTGAAAGGAAGCCCTTCTCCAATCATTCACCCTACTCCGACGAGCCCTCTGTGCCGAGCCAGTCCTGGTAACCCCTGACTTCTCTAACCCCTTCCTGGTACATACAGACGCGTCAGAAGTGGGTCTGGGGGCGGTCCTCTCCCAAGTCCGGAATGGGGAAGAGCACCTGGTTTCTTTCATTAGTAGAAAGTACCTGCTGCATGAGAGGGCCTATTCCACCGTGGAGAAGGAGGCCCTGGCCATCAAATGGGCAGGGAGAAGCTGAGGTACTACTTTATGGGCAGATGCCTCAGCTTGGTCACTGACCATGCTCCCCTCACTTGGATGGCCAGGGCCAAAGACATTAACGCCCGGGTGACACAGTGATTCCTGGCCCTGCAGGATTTTGACTTCCACGTGGAGCACCGCCCGGGCAAGGCCCAATGCGAATGCCGACGCCCTGTCGAGACGCGACGCTTTCCTTTGGGCAGTCCAGGGGGACCCCGGCCTGCATCTGGGGAGGGGGGTGTGTGGCAACCCCGGGGCGTCAGGACGGCGGATGCAGCAGAAGTCGCACCCCCCTCAAGATAGGGGGCAGGTCCTTGAGGGCAGGTCCAATTGCCGGCATAGCTGAGACGCATTGGCTGATTGGGGAGGATAAGAACAAAAGCCGGCGGATACGAAGAGAAGACGTCGGCGCCGGGAGAAGCTACAGTTGAAAGTCAACCACAGGTAGCCAGCGCCGATAGCCGAAATCATGTTTTGTTTTTCAGCTCCGGCCAGGAGAGGGTGAGCGAGACCCCGCAGATTCCCTCGAGTGAGGAGGACGAGATTCCTTTTTTTGTTCCGGATGTCATTCGTCGTTATTTTATGCCCCGATCCGGGAGGAATTTTCTTTGTTTTTTTCCGTTGCCTTATACCCAGAACCGGGAGGACTTTGTGTTACATTTTACGGGAGGCCCATTGATGTCAGCCCTGAGGTACTTGAATAACCACATTTACAGCAGATCCATGTATAAGTCCAGCCCTGTTGTGCCTGTGTCCTGTGGATGCTGTGACCTGGATCATTTATCCCACGCTAATTACATGAAATTGGGCTGCCATACATTATCCATTATGCATTGTGTACCGCACACTCCATTACTTTGCTCATGAATAAAGTCACTGAATTCTCAGACAATTCTTGGCACAATGCTGCTTTGCAAGTTAGAATATCTGCACTTTTCGGAACACATTGTGCTGTTTTAAACAGCCAAATTCATTAATGGAGCATTTTTTAACAATAAACACATAAACATAAACAGCAAATCCTAATATATGTATTTTTTCAGACCATATTTAATTGTCCAAGTAATTAAGTAATTGTCCAAACGAAAAATGTCAATCATTGTTTACAGATACACTGAGACAGAACAGCCAAAAACTTTAAATGCAGCCTGTTATTAAATGTACATAAAGCTATATAACAAAGCCCTGGATGATAAACATCCATTTGTAAACACAGCTCCAACAACAACTATTCAATATTCACTAATGTTTTTCTTACTCAGGAGTCTTGTTATAGTTTGGATATCTCCTGACCATTCTTGTCAAAGACGTCTCTGAAACATGTTGCTAGACTAGGCCAGGACTGGACTATTCAGCACATTGATGCTAAGGTATGACTAGAGGCTTTACATGCCTCAGATTATGGATATGACAGAGCCAATGGTATTTTGTGGTTGAGGGATTAGTCAGAGAAAAATTTGCACCCCCTGGTGGAGGCAAATAAAGGACTATACCTCACTGCCTTTTGCTTCAACTCTCCCAGACAAATATGATTGGAGAAGGCATTCAGTCAAATCATATACACCCAGTATGCATTGTCATGATTCCCAGATCAGCTATTAGTACTTCACATATTTGTTTGTAATTTCTCTTATGTAAAATACAGTGCAATGAAGCTGATGCTCTCTGGTTTTACCAGTGGGAAAATTGAAAATTTAGCAGGCTTTCTCACTTTATTTTAAACACCCCTTAAATACATATATATGTCAGCACTAGATGTTTTTATTTTATTTAATTTTAATCAAAACTAAGAGAAATATATCTTTTTCCTTACTTGTACTCCAGGTATGGTAACAGCCCTGCAAGTGAAACTTGAATGTCATCATATTTTTTCCATGAACTAACATTGTATCAAGGTGATTGTAAAAATAAGTTTAATCATTCAATTTAGTTCATATTTGGAAAAAGATCATCTGCTTTATTTGGGTTTTAAATTATTTGGTTCGCTAGGATCCAATTGAAAATTTGTAAAATTATCCGTTTAACTGTATTCTCAGATACACAATACACAATGTGGTCTGAAAGAATACAAACTGTCGATGTAAGATTTAAATATATACCATATCTGTGACATTTTCTGATTTTTTTTTTTTTTTCTGAACGGTGTTACCTTACATTACTTAAGAAACTCCTATGTCTTCAGTAACTCCTGCCTCACATCTGACCTAATGGGGAAGGGGTCAGTGAGGTTGTTTTCACTAACACCCTCCTTGTTATGTCTTAATAACATAGTTTGTTATACTAACATACGTTATTGTCTTTAGAACCCTCTCCAACAGACCATGGCTAACCTTGCCAAATGCCCTCTCCTGATTTGAACTAAGTAGGGCAAGGGGGACCTACACTAACCAAGGAGGGTCACAAACACTTGTCATTTATAGACATCCCTGGAACACCGAACGTATGATTAGGCCTGAAGACTAAAAACAATAAGTCTTGCAATCTCAGTTTCTCAGTTTTTTGGACATTCTGGATATCATAATCCACTGTGAGGATATTAATCGGCCCCCATTCTCCTCCCTGTCCCTTTTCTTAGGGTGATTGTCTTTTCTATGTCACATGAACTACCATTGGGAAATGGTGCTTTTCATAGATTTAAGGAGTGCAAGGACCATGTCCATTTCTCCTGTGCTCCAAATGTAATAAAACCCTTAGCCCCCTCACAAAAGTGTGCACCTGTGCTATTATAAAGATCAAAAATGTTTATTCTTCAAGCGCTTAGAGATGAATCATTGTAGTGGAACATTTTGATACTCTGAAGCTACTCTCCTTTACTTAGTTGTTAATTCTCTAAAGTCATCTACCCACCCTACCCATCACTAACTTCTCCCAGGACAAGGTCAAAGTATCATGTGGTGGTCTAAAAAATGTACAGCCTGGGTTGTGTAGGCTCCCATTCTCAGGACTGGAGCAGGAACATGATCTTGGGGAAAGACAACCCATGCATATGTAAGGAGAGAGGTGCTGCCATTGGAGGGAAAAGCCCTCAATGATGAACCACAGTGCCTCGTTGGATCTGTTTCTAGCTGAGTCGGCTGCGCTCTCCATCCCTGTGGACTAAAAATTCACTCACACAAGAACCGGCTCATTACACTGTATGAGATCCGGTAATTTTGTGAAGAAGGAGACTCTCTCTGTTCTAGATCTACTGGAGACAAAATCTAGTAAAAATGTGTGTCTGTCTTCATATTGCTGTTTGTTTGTTCTTTGGCACTTCTTTAGAAATGATTTCTCGGATCGGTCGAGTCTGTATTGGAGTACAGACAATTTGTGAGTAAATTGAGTCTCTGGCTCAATTGGAAAATTTGATTTTTGAAAATGTGCCACTTTTAAACCACAAAGGTTACAAGGACATTGGTCCTAGGTTAGAGTTAGCCCTCACTCATCCTCACCCCACAGCTGAGCCCTGTGCAGCCACTGAGTAAGTGAGCAAGCTCACCGCTGTTCCTGCTCAGCTGGGTAAAAAAAGTAGATAAAGTAAACAAATGGCGGATGAAAGGAGCAGACACAGCTGGGGCATAGCTTCATTATAAAATTCAACATTTCCTGGAATGGTGTTATACTCTAAAGTGGGAGCCAGGTATTCCCTCTGAACTGTTGCCCTTCTTGCAAGGATTGAATAACGACTCTTCTAGAAAGGCAGCAGTGGAAGTGGACATCAGTGATCCAGGAATCTCACTGTTGTTGTCACGGCAATAAAGAGAGAGTGAGAAAGAAGCTAGTGTAACCCCAAGCAACGGTCAAGCTCCTCTACCCCAAGTCATTAAGTCTGGCTGTTTTCACTAGACAGCAGGCTTGGATCCAACAGTGGTCAAGCCAAGTACTGTCAATGCCCCATGAACCTACCAGAGAGAAAGATAACAACAACAAATGAATATTACGCAAAAGTGAGTTACAAAAATATTTTTTTCTAAGTCTTTATGGTGAAATCAAGTGTCTCCTGGGTCCAAGCCTTTAGCTGTGAGTAAACATGGAAAATAAGATCAATAAGAAAACAAAAATTTGATAATTTGACATAAAGTTACTCACTGTTTCATACTACACAAAAAGCATCTGGTTTCCATTCTTGCTTTCTATGTGTAACTACGGCCAGTGTTCACATTAGCATGTTCTTTTTGATTCATCTTCAGTGAAGACTAGTGCTCAGTTAAAGTTAAGTTAGACATTTTATAATTAGATCTGATTTTTGGATTTCTTTCTTGATGAACAGATAGTTCAAGTATCAGATTTTTTTCTATATTTGATGACATTACAGCATTTAATCCACTAGATGGGAGCAGTTACTCATTGTAAAAAATGTACTCCTCAGTAAAAAATCCTGTCTGCTTTGGGCCATACCACCCACAGTTCTCAATGAGTCTTTCACTCTGGAAAAGTTGAAAGAAAGTGTTTAAAATTAATTGAAAAATGCTTATTTTACAATTACTGATGAGGCTTTTACTCTGCTCTAATATCAAAAGTGTTGGTTTAATCATAAAAATGATTTTAAAAGTGTAGAAAAGAACATAAACTTTGTCGTAATAAATTGATATGACTAACCGTGATCTGTCATGAAGGTGATATTGTTTTATTTCACAGGACACACACAGGATTCCACAGGAAACCCACAGTGCTCTGGCATGCAGGGGAAGCTCCGGTGGTTTTGAAATGCAGGTGACTTTGGGGCTGGAAAGGACATGCACCAGGAACAATGGAAACATGTTATTCTGACCATGGGCATGCAGCATGCCAAGGCATGCCCAGTCTGGGGGTGGGCAGAGACAGGGAGACGAGATAATTTTATTCGGCATCATGTTAACAACTTAACAAAAACACCACGCTGGAAAGAAAACACCAAAAACCAAAAATATTGTTGAAAACCAAAATAAACCCTTTTTTTTAGCAATGAAAAACTAAAGTCACAAAAAACACTCTTCCAAAAACTCCACAACCAGCCTCCCAATTAACCAACTGAAATGCTGATTTTTTCAGTCTAACCATTTTTCCTCCTAACCTCCTTCTCTATGTAGCCCTTTGCTGGATTTTTGAAAGCCCTTTAATCATTTAAAAAACCTTTTTACCATTAGTGGAACTACACTCAGGTGTGCACCCCCCCAACTTGGCTTTCCATCATCCCCTTTTGGGGATTTTCGCTGGACTTGAGGTCGTGGCTCCCCGTTGTGTGCCACAGGGTGACTCAAAAGTGGTGTCGTTCTGATCACCGGTGACTAACAAGTGGCCAAAAAAAAAGAACTCTGGGTCTGCCACATTTCTAGCCATCTCTCGCTCTCCACACTGCCAAATGACATCTATACCTCTTTCAACACTGCCAACAGTCTCTCTCCACACTGCAAATCAGTGTCAAACCTTGTCAAACCTTGTTCGAGTCAAGGATTCAAGAATTCTCTGTTAGCATGACAGGAGTTATCCAGCGTTGCCAAAGCATTTTATTTAAAAAAAAAAAAAAAAAAAAAAACCTACAATAAATAAGCGCATGCGTGAAATAAAGAGCACGTCTTTCTGTTAATCGGTGTCTGACTCCATGCTTGAACCCAGCAGAGTAGTAGCACTCCGAGAAAACGCTACAATATTTTTACAGAAGCTTGTTTCATTTGTGAGGGTGTTGTCATTGAGTTTGTATTGTGTAAAGATTTGTCTATGTCAGAGATCTGTCATGATCAGAGATTTTTACAGGATATTGCGATTTAATTTGTTTTGTTTTGAAGGCCAATTTTCGGTATTTTAGAGCTAGTAGCTCTAGCGGATCTCTCTTGGGGCATAGCTGGTTAGTCTGAACTTGAGCTGGTAAGAGTCTGGATCTGGACTTGTTCAGGCGGACCCAAAAGTTTGCTGCTCTTTTTTTGATTGCCAGGATACAATGGTAGGGTGTTCAAATAGAAACCGTCATGGATTTTTGTCACGTTTTTTGATTTAAGGGTACACCTCAGCTGGCCCATATAGCAGTTTTGGCTGGATCACACAAATTTCCAAATATCTCACATATTTCATACAATGTCCTTTTATGGCATGATAGGCTCTGTATGCTTTTTATCTTAAGGCAGAATGCGTTATGGCCACATAAGGTCTGTTCCAGACTAGTGCCTCCCAGAATTATGTGGCATCACAGGTTCCCTGTGAACTATGAATTTTTTGGAGAACCATAACTCTGGTCCAGATCTACTGTCAGTACCCAGGTCTGGCAGTATTTCTCCATTAGTGCCAGGCTCTGCTGCAGCCCCTGTTCTGTGGGAGAGAGAAGGACCAGATCATCTGCATATAGAATAAATTGAACCGCTTACTCACATCGAATAAGTCCAACGGCTGCAGACTGCTCTAGGTCTCTAGCTAATTTGTTGATATAGGTGTTCAACAGGATTCGACTCAAACCGCAATGCCTCACTACTCGATTTAGTCCTTTTGTTTCCAATTTTCACACCGCTTTTGTTTTCTGTGTATATTGATTTAATGATTGCATAGACCTTAGGAATAGTCTTTCATGTCAAATTGTGTCGAATGCCTTTAAAAAACATTTTTCCTCAAGCTGGTAACGTTAGATTATTATTAAGGCATTCATTATACCAGATTCCACAGAAAACCTTCCCCAGATTACTGCTCACCCAGATGTTCAGTAATTATTGGGGTCAAATTTGTCTCCAATTGTCGTTGGGGTTTCTAGAGGATTTTCATTATCTTCAGTTTTAATTTCAAATTCAGATTGATATGTATTGCCATCTTAGTAGAGTTACGTTGAATGTTTTCTACCGGTTCATAGAGGTCTTTAAAGTATTTTTTCCAGATTTTGTGCTGTTTATGACTTACTGTTTTTCATGTTATTCAGTTTGAGACTCCACACATTCTTGACAGAAATGTGAGTGCCTGAGGGGCATTGATGGACAGTTCCCCACCCACTGAGTGTATGAGTGACAACCTGGGAGTGGTCACTTGTTCATCAAGTTAGAGCCGCAGCACGATTGTGTGGGAGTCACACTGCAGGGACTAGGCTACGTGTGCTAAGGGATCTCTCCAGCACAGCCGGTGCCTATCTGGAGAAGGCTTCCTGACTGAGGAACTGCATCAGAACTGCCACAGGGAGAGGGAGAGAGAGAAAAAAAGAAGAGAGAAAAGAGAGAGACAGTGAGAGAGAAAAGAGGGGTGAAAGGAATACACAGAGAGAGACAGAAAGCTAAAGAGTGAGACAGAGAAGGTGGAAGAGAGAGACAGAGGTTGAGACCTATCTGGATGGATCTCAGTGTGAACTGAGCCTTCTTAGACCCTATGATCAATCAATCAATCAATTTTATTTTTATACAGCGCTTTTCACATGTTGCCATGTCACAAAGACGCTTTACATAG
>JAOYSI010001081.1:0-17481 GCA_025775065.1 Hiodon alosoides
CCCACCGCCCCCCCCACCCACCCCCACCCCCCCCCCCCCCCCCGCCCACCCGCGCCCCCCCCCACCCCCAGCCACCCCAGCCGACCTGCCGCCACCCACCACCCCACCCTCCCCGCCGCCCCCCCCCCCCCGGCCGCCCCCGCCCCCCCACGGACACACACAAAGTCATGGCACAGACAAGCTCGAATCTGGTGCTCTGCTCCAGTGTCCCGGCTAAATGTCAATGAGATCGTCGCCACTCTCGTCACTCTCCACGGTCAGCTGTCTCGTCCACCATTTCTTGATCTCCGAACCTGATGAGATCTCATCGCTTGCTGGGTTCATCTTGCACACCACCGACTTCACGCTGGTCCGACCTCCAAACCGCAAGTCGACAGAGGAAATAGAATGACTTAAATGGTTTAGGGGCTGAAAAGTCATTGATGAGAAGGGTTTAATAGAGACAATCTCAGGTTCTGACATTGCAGCCAAGCCGTGTGCAGAAACACCACGTAAGACGGCACCGTTGTGTCATTTCTCCATAGGATAAAAGGATCAACTTCTGACATTTATTTCTCGGAACATCATTTTGATACTAAATTTGTTCCTTAATATTGGAGTAAAAATTGGAAACTTGTCTGTTTACTGAGACGCAAAAGTAATAGAAAAATATCATTGTTTAAGCTATATGCTTAATCAGAAATACTATTTTCTACACATAATTTGTTGACACCATAGCAAAACTTAAAACCTGTAAATGTTAACATTATCTAAATAAATAAAATACATTTTATACTATTTAAAACTATAATGTACTATGATTTCTTATACAGCTAAATAAAAAATTCAAACAAAGAAAAAAGACGAAGACAATAACATTTACTCGAACTGGGAAACCCACTGCATTAATTTAATTTCCCATTAGAAATCCCTGATTGATGCCTTAAATCATAAAAATCACAAGCAGCAGTTTAGTTTGGTTTTGGTGACTGATTTAAACGGAGATCTACAGAAGTACGTGCGGGTGATGAGATACTCACCCGCGGGCAAACGCCACTGGCCCAGCTTCCGCTGAGGTTTGCCGTTGTCGCTGGAGTCCTGTCGATAGCTGGCCCGGTCCGATAGTGTGGGGCTGAGCAGCTGCTGCAGGCTGCTGATCTGCTGGCGGTACCAGGAAGCGTGCTTTACTCACGCCCGTTCATGAAAATGGGCACGCAAGAGTGGGGCACCAGATACGACGCAGCGCCACATCCCCACCTTATTAGCATGTTATTAGCATATTCATAACAGTGGCACAAATCCACTCTTAGACAAGCTACACTGAGCAAATATTGTCGGCACGAATCAGGACTAGGCACCCAACGGCGGCCTTGAGAGCGCCTACCGTTGTGTGGAGCTCACCTCAGGCTGGGAAGGGTTGTCCTGGCTGTTGGCGTTAATGTCCTCGCTGGGCAAGGTGGTCTCGATGCTGGGGGGGTTGAGGAAGCGACTGAGTTCCTGCTGCTGGCTCTCCCTCAGACTGTGGATGATGCTGCACGACTGCTGCTGTTTCTGAGGAACAATTCCATTCGCTCTTCACCACATGCCGAGACAGCAGGTGCGCGACGTGTCACGCTGGGCCACCAAGCGGGCGAGGCGAGAAGGGCCTCCCCCACCCAGAGCTAACTCCCTCCTAACTCCGGACAGCAGTCTGCCGTCAGTGCCTTAGCTCTCAGTCTGCTGGCATGAGATCTAGACCAGAAATCCCTGAATGACGGAGCTCAGCCTGCGTGCGCTCAGGGACATTTCATTCAAAGTAAGACATTCAACACTGAGAGGTATACAAGTCTGCGAAGCATTGGCAGGCTGTTTAACATGATTAAAAGGAAGGTAAGGACTGCTCTGTCTGCACTGGTGTTGCGTAGCACGCTGCGCCTGTGGACTTACGGCCCGTATACGCTTCAGGCACTTCTTGAGCCACATGCGGATTGTCTGCTTGGCCACCTCCTCCTCAATGGTGTACTCCAGCTGCTCGCGGGCTAGCAGCTCCTCCAGCTGCAGGCTCTTCCGAATGTCCACGGAGCGGTACGAGAGCATGCTGGGAAAGCGGGGCACACGGGGGACATTGAAGGGCAGCTAGGACATGGCGGCGCTGGAGAACGCAATGGGATTCAGCTCTCTGGTGGCAATTGAGATGCATTTACACGCTGGACAGTATAAGAACCCTTCCTCGTGCAGAATCCATAACAGACAGGTGTTAAAGCACAGCTCTGCGCTAATGGTTCACTGAAAGTTAAGACATGAGTTCTGTTCAACCCTTTTTAATTCCAGCCGGTCAGTCTAATGTCTTTGTACAGCAGAATGGTTGACGGTATTTCCCAAAAAATGCCTCGATCTATGATTTATTTTTGATTGGAGAAGACGGCTGATTGACGTCGAATTTCAGTCAGTGATTGGGGATCAGGTGTATCGCCAGCCAATGAAACAGTGTGAAGCGAAAATGGAGGAACCCACGGGACCATTCTCACCTCAGCACATCGTGGAAGGTGACGTCCCCACCATTGTGCAGCCTTTCCATTTCATAGCACATGTGCTTGAAGAGGAGTTTGTCCTTGTCCAGGTCCACCTCCAGCCTCCCCCTCAGCAGCCGCAACAGAAACTTGACCCGCGAGGTTGGGATGACACCCTGGGGAAGAGAGTCTTCAGCATTTCACCCAACCTCCCCTGCGCGTCGCCGAAGAAAGTCAGGTGTGTCTTCGGCTGATAAAGCTTAATGAGGCTGGCACCCCCAGCCTCCGACAGGAAATAATGAATCTCATGGTGTGGGAGGTAGTAGTCACCTTAGATGATTATACTTCTATCTCTACTCTGGCTCTGGAGCAAAAAGCACACCTTCATGTTAGACCGACATACGCTCCCCGCTCACCTCTCGCTTGTCATCAACCATGTTCCAGATGATCTGGAAGTGACGCAGGTCGTTGTAGCTAAGCAACTGGTCCTCTTCCGTCGAATAAAAGAGAGAGAAGTTCTCCACGATGATGGCTAAAAAAAACACAAAGCATCTCACATTTGTTGTGATTCATTCGGAAATGAATGAAATGTCTACTATAAAGAGTCAAAATGCTATCATTACGGATGGTCTCGTATCCCTCCATCAGCATTCAGTGTATCATGTACTGCTGTATCTATACTATAGATAGATCACTCGGATATAGCCAATGAAACCAATAAAAAATAAGTTCACAGAGAAATGGGCTGGCCTGCATTCATAATGACCCTGAAGCTCATTCTCATTCTGCAAGCAACCTGTTTGAAAATTAAACAATGACGTCCTGAAAGGCTGAAGATCATTCTGGTCTGGGGAATCTTATCACGGCATATCACCCTATGAAGGGGAAAGAGGAATAATCTCAAAATGACAGGGTGTATAATGAAAAAGGTTATTATATTTTATGAAGCACTTTTGCCGGTATTGGGGATAGGAGGAAATGAAAGACATCTGTGTTGATAGAACAGGAAATTGCCTCTGGCGAGAACTGCGCGGTAGCGGCGCTTACCCACGAGAAGGTTGAGCATGATGTAGGCGATGATGACATAAAAGGAACAGAAGTAGATGAGGGCGCCCGCGTAGTTCCCGCAGTCCGTCTCCCAGTAGCGGTGCTTATCCGGGGTACAGAACGGCGGCTGAACCTGGGGGTCAGGTAAAGAGTTTAACGCCGTTTGAATGATGGCAGTAGAACGTTGCTCCCTGAACCACTCCACTCCATTCTAACCAGGCCAACGCTCAGGGCCTCCAATGACGTGGACATTTCGCGTTTAGCCCTTGTCTTACCATGCAGTCGTGCATGATCTTATTCCAGTCTTCTCCGGTGACGATGCGAAAGAGCACTGTGATGGCTTTGCCTGCCGTGGAGAAGTTTGCATGCCTGCGACATCGGGGGGAAAAAGGCACACAATCGGGCATCGCCAACAAGCAGAGCTTCTCTTCCACTTAACCCGAAAACCAACACAGAAACCAACGTGTTTCATTTAGGCAAGAGTTTACACTTCCACTTCTCGCCAATTGCAAATTTCTCTTGTCGGGAAATCTAACAGTCTCCCACTGTTTCGGCAGAACCGCGGGAAGCCACGGCGGTGCCACAAATCTCACGTTGTGCAAAGCGCCACTTCGCCGCGGCGCTGGTGCCGACCTGTTAATGTTTTCTCCGTATTTCACCGTGCCGAAGAGGACGACCCCGGCGAAAGCGTAACAGAGCAGCAGGAGGAACATGCCGACGATGATGAAGAAACTCTTGTACATGCTGACCACCACCGTCAGCAGTAGCATTTTCAGCGTCACCTGTGGGAGGAGACGCAGATGCAGGCGCAGTGTAGCGACGCGCGGTTAGCACGAGGTGCGGTTTTTCATACTAACGCTGTTTGGACTTGACACACAGCCATGATAAGAGTGGGAGAGCATTTCACTTGACTGTGTCAGTGATACAACTGTTAGATATGACTCCTCTTTAAAGATAAATAATAACAGAGGGACCTGTGTCACACTTACATGCTTTCCACAAATGGTGAAAAACCGGAACACTATCACACAGGTGCCCATCATGTAGGTATAAGCATTCTGGGGGGGAAAAACAAATACATTTAGTTTAGTCTAAATGTACTTGATTTGAATGTAATATTTTATAAAGCAATGGCTTTCCAGGAAGGGGTGCCGTCGTAATTTCACACGTCTGCGGAACATAAATGTCTAGACATCATTTTAGCGATTCTCCGTGAAAAAGACTCACCTGTAAGGCAAAGTGAAGGATAATCCATATCACTCCCAGCGATGTCACCAGCAGGTCATAACGGTTCCTCCTGCTCTGCCAGTACCCAGCTGGTGACATGGCTATCAGTTTCATCGTCACCTACGCTCAAGCCAACGCAAACCGCAAAGCGTTTTAACATTAGCATTCCACACACGTCGAGGACAACAATACCATCACCAGAGCTGTCGAGGTGTCTACAAAGCACAATCGATTAGTTTGTCGGATGCTTAATTGTTACTTGTGCAACTCTGCAAAAACATTTAGATGGGCTGCAGATGTCCTTGGATGAGTCTTCTGTTTTTCTTTCCTGCGGTAAACAGCATCGGACAGGGGTCTTACCTCCAGCACAAAGATGAAGGTAAAAACCACAGACATGGTTGCCAAGGGAACAGTCACTGGGTCATCCACGTCCCACTGAAACGCACGCATACAGACCTTAGACTAAACAGGAGAATGGCCATCCCCTGAATGGTAGACAAGAGCTACGGACAAAATTGATATCTTTCCAGGGACAATGGATTTAAAAACGGGACTGCCGAATGGCTGCTTTGACTGGAGGTATTGTGTGCATGTGTGCATTATGCTGCGGAGGTTCCCACGCCATACCTTGACTGAGAGGAGAACGGACTGTGCCAGGACCAGCACGGCAATGCCCCGCTTAAAGAAAGGGTGCTGAGTGATGTCATACATTTTGGCCCGGAACCCGCCGTTCTCTGTGGAAAATGGAGAATGCAAGCTTGGAGAACCCATGGTTCTTTTTTTTAAATGTAATTTTACAATATCTATACACTGGCTAAATAAAACCAAAATCGACGAGGGGCGATTATCTCAGACAATTTAATCATTAAAAGCCGTTGTTCCCCTATTTTTGAACCCATATTGAAAAAAGTGATTTTTTTGGAGAATGCATCATTTCAAGAATTATAAAACGAGCTACATCACGTTTTAACCAGTGCTTCATTGTTTAAGGTCACTGAATACTGCTGTAGCCAGCAGTTATTTCCTCCTCTGACACCCAGTGGTGAGTGAAAGCAGTGGTTAATTTCAGCCCTATCAGCATTAAACTTGTGCTGTCGGATGTGCCGACGCTGACGCCGCATTTGGTCCTGGTGCCGGCCCTGAGAGTGGTCTAACTGGCTCAGGACAGGTTAATCCCTCTGGTGAATTCCCCTGATCATCCCACTTACTCCACCGCAATCCCCTGGTCCTCCCACTCACTCTGCAGCAAACCCCTGACCCTTCCACTACCTCCCCTGCCATCCCCTGATCATCCCACTTACTCCACTGCAATCCCCTGGTCCTCCCACTCACTCTGCAGCAACCCCATGATCCTCCCACTCTCTCCGCTGCAATCCCCTGATTACCCCACTCCCTCTGTTGCAATCCCCTGATTACCCCACTCCCTCTGTTGCAACCCCCTGATCCTCCCACTCTCTCCGCTGCAATCCCCTGATTACCCCACTTCCTCCACTACAACCCCATGATCCTCCCACTCCCTCCACTGCAACCCCCTGATCCTCCTACTCTCTCCGCTGCAATCCCCAGATTACACCTCACCCTCCACTGCAATCACTGATTCTCCCACTCCCTCCACTGCAGTACCCCGATCCTCCCACTCTCTATGAGTTAACGTTCCCAACGCACACAAACATGCCCTTTCTTTGTCTTCTGTCATGAACTGACCATTGAGATTCCAGGTTAGTCTTCAGAAACCAGTTGCTGGCCTGCTTCTGAGGTCTGCACACATTAGACAGCGCAACTGAAATCAAATTTCAGGCTGGGTTTTATCGACAGCCTAGGCACGCAGCTGGGGAATACTTACAGTAATAAACAGACCGAGAGCAATAAGAAACCTTTTTGCAATATTTTTGGGGACAAATGATTAAGTCAGTTGAAAGGCACAAAAGTTCTGGGACACCTACATAACTGGGAGAGCACACAGTGTGCTGGTAGGTGCAACATCAAACTAAAAAATAAATGAGATACACACAAAACATAATGTTTTGCTTTAGTGCTTTTAGAAGAACTGGAAAAATAGCATTATTTATATATTATATAATATATATTATATATTATTATACTCCAAAAAACAGTAAAAAAATAAAAGTCCTGCAGAGTAGCTGAGTTGGTAAAGGTGCTCTGAGCCCCATAAGCTGGACTTTGCCGGTTTTAATCCAGCTCAGTAGTGACCGGGGGTGCACAGTGACGACGCACAATTGGCAGATGGATTAAATCAGCCGGGTTTCTCTCAGCTTGTTGCTAAAAAGCCTCTCCAATCAGAAGTCTGCGGGGCAATAATGAGGATCACAAACAAACAACAACGCCTCGGTCCAATTGGCGCTGAACAATAGAACAGATACGGGTGTCTCTAAGCGACTAGGACTGGAAGACAGCTGTTGTCCTTCCTCATCCTTCCCGTGCGATGGGAGTCGTAGCAAAAAGCTGAGATTCATTAGCAAAATTGGCGATTCAAATCTGACTATTCCTGTTGTTCTCTTGATTAACCCTGCCATGATTGGGACGTGCATGTCAATAACAGATAACTCATGGTACCAGGCAGTAATGACAGGGTAAGCCCAGAGCAAGCCTTGTCCTAAACAATCTCCCAGTGCCCTTCGCCCCTCAGGGGGTGACGCTGCATTTAGCCACAAAGAGGTATATGAATTTCACAACACGAGACCTGAACAATGCCTGGCACTAGTAAACTATGTATTCATTATACATTTCAAACACAATGTAAATTACTATATCACTGCGCTGTTTCTATGCAGAATGCATGAATTTGGATTCCCTGTCGTTCTCATCTAATTCAAAGTTTTGGTTGTTTGTGATCTTAAAGACCGCTAGATATTCCAGAGACATTGGTATGAGGTATACAGCCCACGGTGATTTCAGCAGGCTTCTTAAGTAAGAGCCGTGTGATGTGAAACAAGAACCTAAACAGATCTGCACATGCAACGGATAAGAAAATTCTAAAACGCAGTCGGAATCATTGCAGGACATAGTTCTTTGTAACTCTGCAATATCGTGCTCTCTCTCTCTTCTTATGCACTGATTATTTTGCCTGACTAAGGCATTTGTATTCTTACTTGGTATTTACGCTACTGCATTAAGCTTATGTGTCTTGTATCTGCATTGTTCTGTCTTGGGTTAGGGACATCAGCCCAATAAATGGATACAAGGATGTGGCGGCTATTGGAGCCTAGGGAGGATACTGCCGCAACTCTAAGTTAGCGCGGTAGTTAATCATGTATACACATACTCCTTGCGGTGCAATTTTCATTGAGGGGCTTCTGAGTTTCTTTAGGAGGACATAACCGATCAAAACCCGATTCTGCTGTAAAACCGAAAAGGCAACGGTGGCTCTGTGTAATGTCTCATCAGCTGTCCCCCGATGGGACACGGGCCCAACGTGCAGGCGGTGACAATTCTGAAAAACAAACGAGTAGCATGTCTATTTCATAATACTTTGCAGTCGGATGAGTGTGTTTCCTTTCCTGTGTGTTTGTTTGGCTGTGTTTGAGTTCATGTCACAAGTGCCACAGCCTTGCAATGAGCCTTTCACTGCCTTTCGAAGCATTTGAAGGATCATATGCTCAGAGTCACCCTCACTGGAGAATACTGCACCACTGCGCCTTGCAGTTGCTGGATTCTAAAGGCCCAATTTGCCCATTACTGACCTGGGCGTGGGGGCAGGTGCAGGGGCTGGGCGATCTTCAGTCTGCTCTTCAGATCCTCCCACCTCCTCTGGTCAACGGTCAGCAGGGCTGTACCCTAGGGAGAGAGTCACCTGGGGGTCAATGCCCACAACCTTACTGTCCATGTGTTGAAAAATAAATAACTGACTCTGCCCAGAGCCTACCTTGTTTTCATTGAAATTGGCGATGACTACACCAACAAACAGTGTGAGGCCAATCATGCATCCCAGGAACACGAAGACGTGAATATAGATGCCATGGATCTGGAGCATGTGAAAAACAGCAAGAACAGATCAAGGAGGAGATGTCAACATGGTATCAAGTGCCTGGCTGCAACATTACTTAGGTGGGTAACGGTATTACCGATCCCACGCGGTGGATGATGACATCTCGGACCTCCACCCAGCCCTTTAGTGACAGCACCTCAAATAGAGCGAGCATGGCGTTGCCAACGTTGTCAAAGTTAAAGTTCCGGGGGTTTGCCCTGCAAAGAAACAGAATACTCATTCAATCTAACTTGGGGTCTGTAAGAAGCATACTGGCTGAGGATATAAATTCTCAAAAAAGGGTGGGCATTAAGAGGCATTAAACCTGAAGTGATATTTATTATCCAGCTATGGGTTACGTAAAAAATTTCTCTTTTTCGCAAAAACCCAATTCAGAATAATTCAGTTCTGTTATATTTTGGGGGAAAAAAAATGCAACTTATCATTGAAATCCTGCAATAAAATGAAGACCTTTTTCAAATGAATATACTTCTAACAACAAAGGACAGTTTACAACATTAAGCATTCAATGAGGCCCAAGCAGCACTTCCTATGTTTTACATAATAACGCCTAAAACAACGCTGCAGTGTTCTCCATGAGGTTTGGCGGATTCTCTGTTTAACGTTCTCTGAGGTAACAGAGTGATGGACATGCCCGAATACCTTCCGTGTTTCGACCACCTGAGAGATACAACTGCCACTTCATTGTGCCGTGTAATTTGAAAGGCACGTGGGGAAAATGATTTTGTGCTGCGCACCCCCAAAGTAATAACAAACGATGTCAAAATCCCCTGTCGGGCTGTACGCAGAGCAGAGGGAAACGGATTGGCGCCCCGCTGGTATCCGTTGCACTCATTATCCTCACCAGCACCGCGCCGCAGTGCAGGGACACGTTCAACCCACTTACATCGGATCCATTGATTAAAAAATTACAGTCTTTTTATACGAGAATATCCATTAGAGTGACATTATCTGTCAGAATTTAGACATTACTTAAGGGATTCTGCAGAAACTCGTTTGACTGTCTGCTCATCTGCAATCTGTCATCCGGCCCTGATTTGTAAATTCTTCTCTATGGTGACCTTTAACAAACTACTCACTTATAGACCTCATAACATCTTAAGCTTTAAATGAATTCTGTACAAACGCACAAAAAGAACAGTTAAATTGCATGGCTAATGAAAGAACGTAGTTATGGAGAGCTTACAAATGGCTAACATGGTTTCATGTTCATGTGGAAGAAGGAACATAGCT
Organism: Hiodon alosoides; assembly: GCA_025775065.1. Taxonomy (NCBI): domain Eukaryota; kingdom Metazoa; phylum Chordata; class Actinopteri; order Hiodontiformes; family Hiodontidae; genus Hiodon; species Hiodon alosoides. The sequence continues at coordinate 9,982 of JAOYSI010001081.1, forward strand.
ATGGAGAGCTTACAAATGGCTAACATGGTTTCATGTTCATGTGGAAGAAGGAACATAGTTATGGAGAGCTTACAAAGGGCTAACAGGGTTTCATGTTCATGTGAAAGAAGGAACATAGCTATGGAGAGCTTACAAATGGCTAACATGGTTTCATGTTCATGTGAAAGAAGGAACATAGTTATGGAGAGCTTACAAAGGGCTAACATGGTTTCATGTTCATGCGGAAAAAAAGACTCACCAGACTCTTGGCACCCAGAAACCAGGTTTCTTTTCTCCAGGCTTCAGCTTCAGGTTGAGATTTTTGGAGACGCTGACGTTGATCCTGAATATCCCATGACAGTCCTCCTACAACACAGTGGACAGCGAGGACTTAGTCCAAGTGAGAAACATGTTTCAGAGGGTGAACAGGGCCCACACTAGAAGGAATGGCGTGTTTGTACCCGCTCAAAGACGTGGGGATCATTGCACTTGGCAAGTTTTCCGGCAAACAGCTGAACTCCAAAGCTTGCAAAGACCAGCATCAGGGTTAAGAGAAGGATAGAGACCTACAAAGAGAAGGGAGTGACAGATTTGAAGTTATAAGCAGCACCAAATAATGGCTTTCTCATAGATACTCATTAATGCAAAAGTGAGCTGGGTGAAACCAAATATTGTGGTCTTTCCAGCGTTCACTAAAATCACAAATTTTCAACTTTGAGGACATGGGACTGTTAAGTTTGTGGGTTTCGCTACATGGTTGTCCCCTGGCTTCGAGCCTCTGGGCTGGACACTCACCAGGAAGATCTCCTTGAAGCCCTTGAGGACCTCGCGCACCACCTTCCTCATCTGGGGGACCAGCTTGAAGATGCGCAGCGGACGCAAGCAGCGCAGCATCATGAGCAGCTGGGCGCCGGACTCCGGTGGAACGTTGCCTGGTAGCCAGCACAGGAAGATCAAGCTGCACTGGAGACAGAGCAGAGTGAGGACCTGGTTACCATTTCCAAGTGACATGGTCAGTTTGATCCCATCACTCAGCTTGGGATTAATGTAGTGTGAAAGAATGCGTTCTTTTTACTTTATAAATAAAATTTAAAAAATAGCGATTTTTCATCGGAATTACAATACATTTTTATACAAGGTACACGTTGAATATGTTTATAGTAACTTAATGATTAAGCAGAAAATATAGAACAATAAAAACAGGCAGAGGGTGCCTCTTACTAAGTAGATGAAGATGTCCATAACACCGCCAAAATCTCTGATGACAGCTGTCGGAGTGAAGAACAGTCCGTCGGCCATGATCTTCAGATTGAGTTCGATGCTCATGAAGATGACAAACACATACTCGCCAATCTGTAACGTGGTGTCCCAAAAAAAAAAAAATGCTTCACATAAACCTGGCATGATTTAACTCCATCACAGATCCCAGACCATGCTTGACATGACTACATGACCAGATGACTACTCATTATTTCTCACATTCGCTTCGCTGACATTAGACATTGCCCCTGTTAAAAAACAGAAAATGAAGTAATTGCAGTGATCGGCCTGTTTGTTCACCTGCAACGTGGGGACGTGCATGACTCTGGTGAAAGGAGACTCGAACATCATGGAGATGCAGGAGCAGATGGTGACCACAATCATCACCCAGTCCAGGTACGTGACCAGGCCCAGGAGATCACTATAGAGAACACGTATTCACGGCTCCTTCTTAGACATTCATTCAGTCTGAGCTGAAAATGGGTCGTGCTAACTACTAATTAGTTTTTCTGTATTAAGCTGCCTCATGCAACCTCAGCCTAATTTTACCCATTGCCGGAAGACGATTTTTTCAGGGTTTAACTGCAAAACATGGCTGGGGGGAAGGTTCCAGTCTAAATGCTTCGGTGCTACGTACGTCTGATGGCAATCAGCTCTTTCTTATCTTTGTCATCAAATTATCCATTAGCTTTACAGAAATAGCCCAGCATGCAATCTGAAATGGTTTCCAACTCTATTTTGATGCATTTATTTCATAAATCTACTCCATTTATCTCCATTTAGATCTACTCACATTTTTAGTCAGGTTTATATTATAATTTCCAGATTTTTTAAGCACGCGCAATGAAGGGAAATTAAAATATTACTAATTTTATCTTGAGACTGCTTGTGCCACAATCTTTATGTCTGATATCTGTACAAGATATAGAATGAATTGACGGATTGCTATAAGTAATCAATGTTTAAAAAGAAAAGCCAGTGATAACTTACTAAAGCTGATGATATTTTGTGTTTTTCACCGCTCCTGTTATTGGGTCTGTTTTTGACCTGTGCACAGAAACTCATTTAAATACATCAAGATGCGTTTTATATATTTTACTGATCAAAGCACAACACAGAAGAAAATTAACAGTCACACACAGACCTATAACCACAGACCACTCTGCCTATTTCCTTATAAGAGAACTGGAATAATTAATAAAATTAAATCAAAATCATTCATTCTAAAATGTCAAACAAACTTAATGAAAAAAATACTTACGCATTGAAGCGGGCTCGTACAACCACTCTGCAAAAATTTCTGAATCGATGCTCTCTGCCAACGATGAACAGCGGTTTGTCAAAGTAAGGATGATTCTCACGCAGTTCTTCTTCTTGGACTTTCCTTTTAAAAAGCATGATCAGGTACATAATCTTAAAATATTCATATAAGTAATCAATCGCAATATTAATATAAATAATCGTATTACCTATGTTATAATTACAAAAAAAAACCTGTCACCAGCAAAGTACATTATATACTCTACATGGCTATTAAGTATGTGGACACCCTTTCAAATGAGTGGATTTGGCTATCCACTAATTTGCTGACTGATGTATAAAATCAAGCACACAGCCATACAATCTCCATAGACAAACATTGGCAGTAGAATGTCTCACTCAGAGCTCAGTGACTTTCAACGTGACACTCTCATTGGATGCCACCTTTCCAGCTAGTCTGTTAGTCAAATTTCTGCCCTGTTAGAGCTGCCCCGAACGTACAGTGCCAACTGTTAAGTTTGGTGGAGGGGCAATAATGGTCTGGGGCCGTTTTTCATGTTTCGGGTTAGGCCCCTCAGTTCAAGTGAAGGGAGATATTAACACTACATACACTGACATTCTGTGACTACAACTTTGTGACAACAGTGTGGTTAAGGCCATTTCTTCGTGTTTCAGCATAAAGTGAGGTCCATACTGAAACGGTTTGTCAAGATCGTTAACCCTTTAACGTTCTGCTCAACCATTTGGTTAAACTCAACTGAACCTGATTGAGCTATTTGGTAGAGGCCTATGTAAAAAAAAAAACTGGGGGGGGGTCTGTTAAAAAAATAAACATTGATTTTTGTTAGTATTGCCCCAAGGAAATAAAAATGCAAAGAAATAATTTTTTTCTTGTTTTTTCTAGATAGGACATTAAAGGGTTAAGCAAGAACTTGGCCTGCACAAAGCCCTGACCTCAACCCCATCAAACAGCTTTGGGATTAGAACGCCAACTGGGAGCTAGGTGTAATCATCTCAATATCAGTGCCCGACCTCACTAATGCTCTTTGGCTGATGGAAGCTGTCTCCGTAGCAATGTTCCAACATCTAGTGGAAAAACTTCCCAGAAGAGTGGAGGCTGTTATAGCAGCAAAGGGGGACCAACTTAAAGGCCATGATTTTGGAATGAGATGTTCGACAAGCAGGTGCACACATATTTTGGGGGCTTGCAGTATGTCTTGAATTTTGTCAAAAATAAAATACAACCTTACTAATGATAATAATTCCGTACCTCATTACTAAGCGCCATATATGGAACGCAGTGTGCTAAGGTTTCACCGTCTGTCTGCTCTCAACACGGAGTGGAGAGTGAAGAATGTGGGGCAGAGTAGTCACCGGGAACAGATCAGTGGGCATAAGCACAGACAGAGGGCTCCGGGTCGCTGTACCGTTTCATTTCCGCTTGTTCCTTCTTCTCCTGGATCATCTTGATCTCGCTGTCCTCCCTCTGGGCGTTCCGGTAGCGCACCGTGCTGGAGTGCTGGGGAGGGGAAGACGGAATCGGGAATGGGGTTGGTCTCGGCTGCTTGGACGCAGTTTGTCTGCGCACATTCTGATGCAGCAAAGAAACCCTTCGGTTGAAAGGGTCATAGCCAGAGATGGGACTACTTCGGCGAAAGCCTTTGTACTCACGTCTTGGGTGAGGGTCTCCAGTGACTTCCCGCGGCTGATCCTCTGGCTGGTAGAGCCATGTCTCAGTGACCTAGCGACGAGGAGAGGTAGCTCGGGTCACAGGGTCTACACAGAAAAGCCCTCTCCCTTCACTGCCTTCACCACACATGCAACATTCTATTGTGCCTACACACATTAATAGAAGCAGGTAGGCATCAGTTTCTGAGCGCCTTTGAGCATGCCTTTAACGGTTAAAGCGTTACCGCGGCGCGCGGTGCACTAACCTGCGCTCCTGCCGAATGTGGTGCTGCACGCTCAGGATGGAGCGTTCCTTGGCGGGCTGGCCCTCAAAAGACCCGCTCAGCATACGCTGCCTGGTGCATGCCCTGAGGCGACAGTCACGTGATCCGTCAACCAACCGCCATTACAGTGAGCAGCTGTCCGTCTCTTCGACGGCACGGACATCCCGTATACCTCTCTGACCACAAGTGGCCCGAGTTCATCAGGCATAACAAACCTGCCAGGAAGGCCTGGCCAGATAAGGACACGGATGCCTTGTCTGTCACCACTCTCCCAGACCCGCTGCAGACAATAGTTAAATCAGTTATAGAGGGCTTACGGCTCACTGTTTGCACTCCGTAATTGCTGAGTCATGCACCGGCACAAAACCAATGACAATACGGGCTTCGGATCTATGCACCGCTGTTGTTTATGGGCCCACTGTGTGATTGGTGGTTCACTGGCGATAGCTGGGTGCGTGCACAGACAGCAGGGCCAGACGTGGAGACGTGTGCCGGGTGCTGATGGGCTGTCTGGCAGCCTGGGGGTGGAGGAGGAGGGGTGTGGGGGGGTCATTCGACAGCGCTGCCAATGTGTTCTCTAACCTCTCTGCTTAAATCCCCAGCAGAATCCCAATGTAGTTTGGGAGAAGGATGCGGTGAAACCTGACTTAGCCCGGCTAAACTATAGCCATTCCTTTCCAGTACCAAGCCTTCAATTCATTGGTCGCTTCATGAAGATATATGTGCCATATCGCACCTAGAGACGGAAAAGCCATTTTCTCTCCTGACTTCAGAGTGGCGGAATGAATAACAGCTCTGGTTCTGATGCCAAATTTAGACAGCTTAGCCCCTTCATTCAGTGAATAAACGCACTTCCTGCAAACGCAGGCTGGAAAACAGAATTAATGCTCCCCTTAATTTCTCTTTCAAATGGACTTTTATAGATACTTTCTTCCCAATTAACAAAAAAAATCTATGTACCTGCAATCACACAGCGGCAGTAATGTGCGCCTACAGCGTTTGACAGCACTACGCAAAGTCAGATATACAAGCCCTTTAAAACGGATCCATAGCATTGGTGTCCAATTCTAATAGGGCAGTTTGTAGCGATGTGCAGAATTAGATGACGTAAATCTTACCGCAGAATCTTATTGATGGTGGTTTCCTTTTCGAGGAGATTCCGAGCGCGGATGCTGAATATTGACCTCCGAAGCTGAGGAAAGAGAAGAAGTGATATGGGACGGCAGGAGGATATATTAGCGTAAACACGTCAGATCTGAGAGCTGGTGAAATGCAGTCAAGGGAATATGCAAACATGCGCACAGAGATACATACGGTGACTATACCTGTGCGCATTTAACGATGCTTTTAACCATTTACTGGGAAGCGAATAAATAAATGTCAGTCTAATTGGCCTGTCTCCCAAATACATACAGAAATACAAACGGAAGAAACATATCGATTCATTTCTTCAGAATGAGGGGCTCGTCAGTTTTGTTTCACACAGCTACAGTCCGACCTCTGTAGCTCAGGATGGACACAACCTCCCGATATCTCTTCTGTAGAGCGGCCCGACAAGTATCACTGCCCAATCACCAGAGGCCGGTACCCTTTGCTGCAGTAGGGTCAGTCAACCACGACTGAAAGATAATGGGTTGGAACCTTTAGAGGGAGTAGTAAAAGGCTGTTTTTGTATCCTTCTTAACCCATTTTCTCTGTTCTCTGGTTCTCACGGTAGTGCTTTGTTTGGAACATCTGTGCCTTGGAAAAGCTCATTTTATATATATATATATATATATATATATATATATATATATATATTAAACGAACCCTGATGGAAATGAAATTGGCACTTCTCAAAGTGCTCAAAGATTGTTTCACCTACTGCATGAACTAGGGACTTACTTAGTGACAGGTGCTTGTTTGAACCTGCTGAAACACTGTGAAAAATAAATCATTGTAACTGGCCAGGCTGCTTTTACTTGATGATACCGTGAAGTCAAACATGAATTTATTGTTGTCATATCCCTCATTACAAAGTATATTTAGAGCCTAGATAGAGCTCTAAATAATATAAAGTAACAAGGTACGCACAAAACACACACTCGAGTAATTCAAAATGACCTTTTTGACACCAAATCTATTCTAAAGCAACTAAATTCTAGCACAATTCAAGGCACACAAATACCTTCTATTCAGAAATTCTTTGCTGGTGACTGACAGCCTCTAAAAATAATTGTATTGTATGTGAAATTAAGGGTTACCAAAGACTGACAATAACTTGCCATTCCCAGCATGCCGCATTAGCCCAGGGAACAATGAGAACCCTTACATAACCAGCCATTTAGTGCAACCCCCATGTATTGGATCCTTTCAACCAGCCTCAGAAGGCTCAACGGCAGCCCCTTCTAATCGCTTCAAAAGTTGTTCTGGTTTGGAAAAATTCAACCAGTGATAGCTCTCTCGATTTCTATTATACCCGACTGTAAGGCTCTTTAAAGAATAATAACAACTCCAGCAAACGTTTTAAAGTGGAGAATATAGCGCTAGACCTAGGGTTCACGGTTCATGGGTTCTAACTCTGGACTCACCACTGTGCATGCACATTACTTTCCTATCGAAGCCGTGTTTCACGGGACGCTCTAAAGGGCCTTTAAACAGCTGAGCCAGTGATAAACTCAGCGCTGTCCGTCGTGTATAGCACTACAGCTCCTACTTTCTGAATCAATCCTCGCGTGTTTCTCTCAGGAACATTAGCAACCCCCATGATTCTTTCAGTGCGACATTGTGTAATGGAACATGACACTCTCGGCTCTAACTGAGCTTGCTAAATAAGCACAGAAATCTTCCAGAAGGGAACTCTTAAGACTTTTAAAGATTACATTCATTACTGTTTTTCCTTTTGCAGTATGCCTAAATGGATCTTTAACATGATAAATCTATTGCACACACACACACGCACGCACGCACGAAGGCACGCACGCACACGCACGCACGCACACACACACACACACACACACACACACACACACACACACACACACACGCACACACACACACACACACACAC
>JAOYSI010001082.1:0-17480 GCA_025775065.1 Hiodon alosoides
TATCTATCTATCTATCTATCTATCTATCTATCTATCTATCTATCTATCTATCTATCTATCTATCTATCTATCTGTCTCTGTCTGTCTGTCTGTCTTCCAGTAAAACAGTTTGTCTACGGTGCGAAGTCTGAAGTTTTAAAATAAAGGTAACAGTCATGCTAATGTTTTGTTCATTCATTCAGTTCATTTATTTGAACTGGTATTTTTGACAAACTCTTAGCCCTTTTACGAGATTAGTTACCTCAACAAAAAGTATTGAATTCATATGAATGAATACCTGGAAATTATAAGTGTTTAAAATGTAACAAAACAGTGACAAAATGTAATCATGTACTGCAGTAAGTAGCTGGCCATAGAGAAGCTAATGTAGGGGTTAACCTCAACTGGAACTGCTTTGTGACGTGATTTGACTGATTGCTCTGTTGTGGCTCGGCTTGGTTCCAGATGGGCTCTTACTTTGGCTCCTCATTGTGTGCAGTTGACCTAAACCAGGACGGCCTGTCCGACCTGCTGGTGGGGGCGCCCATGCACAGCCAGGTTCGGGATGAGGGCCAGGTTTCAGTCTACCTCAACAGGGGAAACGTGAGTCGATCTGGAGTTCATGTACACATGCCTACTGCCGGTCACAATCCAAGTGGCACCTATGGTCACCATTAGCATGGCCAGTTAAATTTGATTCCTTCCTGCACACTGATCTAGTCCAGTTAACTTCAGGGTAACTTCAGTGTTGTGTGGTTTTCCAGGGGTTGATAGAGGAAGTGGAGACCCTTAATGGAGACAATGCCTACAATGCACATTTTGGGGAGTGCATTGCCAGCCTGGGGGACATTGATGATGATGGTTATCAAGGTGGGTGTTTAAAACGTCTCTTCTCATCGACTGTCAGCTATATCCCAGTTTAAAAAACAGACATTAATGTATGGACTCCAAACAGCAAGATCACAGAAAGGTGGCAGAGAAATGAAGTTCATGATTATACTCAGGAGTATGCTCAGCATAATCTGTAAGGTGGTAAAAGAAAACCACCTAAGGATGATATTTAACCTACTCCCTGGTTAAATAACAAGCTTGTGACATATGTGGGTCAGCATGAACTTTTCATTTCAGGTCCTTCCACAACATCTCAATGGGATTTAGGTCTGGACTTTAACTAGACCATTCCAAAACCTTTACATTTCTTGTTTTTCTGCAATTATGATATAGACTTTCTTTTGTGTTTTGGATCAATCTTGCTACATGACCCAGCTGTCCGTCAGCTTCTGCTCCTTCAACAATGGCAAGGTGTCCCGTTCCTGATGCAAAGCATCCCCAAACTTTTTACTGTGGAATTCGCTTGGCTTTGATTTTGAATGCATCTCCCCGTAGAACATCTGCAATGCATTATGGCATATCTATATCAGGCTAGCTTGGCATGCTGGGCCTTAGTCATCTAAAGGTGTAGACTGTAGCTGCAGGTCTCTCTCAACTCCCTCGCAGGGAGTTGCTAAGTCTAGGATGGTGGTGTATTATTCCTATGTTATCTGGTGTATTCCCATCTGCCGTCTTCCCTTTCACTGATGGTGTATTTTTCCCATCTGCCCTTCACTGCTGGTGTATTATTTCCATCTGCCATCTTCCCTGTCACCGGGGGTGTATTATTTACATTTACCATCTTCCCTTTATTATGTATTTGAACAAATGTGTGTCCTGCTTTCCATTTTGTTCTGGCAGATGATTTCCAAACAGAACAGAGTAAAGTATTTTGAGACTGTAGGGTGCTTGGCATATTTTACAACCATTTACAATGTCTAAACTATAAATACTATTTCCTTTTGCACATTTGAAGGTGCTACTCTTGGTGATCTTGGTACCTACACTATTTTTTCCCGGTCTTTACAGTGCTATTTTCTGTTAATCACAATACTCTGGTGGCTCTTTATGAGCCTATCCTGAGAGGCTGGGGCCTAGAGCAAACAGGCATTTACAGGGCACCTGGGTTGAGTGAGGACTGTCATTCAATTCAACCTCCTCTCCCCGCAGATGTGGCTGTTGGAGCTCCCAAGGAGGACGACTTCGCTGGAGCGGTGTACATTTACCACAGTGACCCAGAAGGGATTGTCACCAAATATTCCATGGTAATTCCCTAAGAAGCTACTGCAACTGATGTGTCCATTTGCTTTGTCTTCAGATTTGAGACCTGTTCACTAAACTCGGAATGCTTTCACATTTGTGTTCCGATTTGGGGTCAGTCTATGGCAGCTATGGATCTGTGGATACAGGTTTGAAATGTATCTTAAATTATAAACTCCCTCTAGTTGAGTTTAAGTGTGTTTTTAGCAGGTTGTTCCCTGTTGATCTTGAGCATTTAAGGGAGTTATCTGTGTTCTTAGCAGCATGCAGGGGAGAGTGTATTGATCTAGATCATACCTCTCCCCTAAACCAGCGAGTAGTGTAGTGGTGACTGGAGGTTTGGCAGGACATCAAAAACATCTGAGGAGTGATCACTCAAGTGTACAGAGGTTCTGACCCAGAAATGTTTTACGTTTTTTTTTTTTGTGTGTGCTAACATGCTAATGTTAATGCTAATGCTGCACAAAATGTCTTGTCTGAATTGAGTGTGTTTTTCAGACTGTGAGTGGACATGTTAACGATAGGGGACTGGTTTGTTCAAACTTAGATCCAGTGCTTAATTTTGGGGCGTCCTATAATTTTTTTATTTGTCTCTCAGCACCTCTATTACTCTGAACCACAGCCCCAGTCCATAGAGTGTTGAAACTGTGCCAACATATCTCCTATTAATTGCCTGTGTTATAAATATTCTAGAACGATATTATAATATCTTTGTTATCTTTTAAATGTTTGCCCTTTAAATGTTAGACCTTGTCCTAACATAAAGCAAGTGAGTGATTCAAACTAAAAACGTGTTGCAAAACTGTGGAAGCTGTCCTGACATGATCCAGCCGACTTTGCAGCACAGGAAAACCCCAAACAAAAAAGAGTTAAAATCTCAGTTCTGTTATAGATAATGACTTTATATCTGAGACAATGGTCGCAAATCCAGAAATAACCTTTTCATGAAATAAGCTCTGAATTTTTTTCTGGTCAGACATTATGGAAGAATGAATTCACCCAACGGGATATTAGTTTTGAAATGTTTATAATGACCACAACTTTGTATTTAATGCATTTAAAATGAATAGTCCTGTCTGAAAAACCCAATTAATGATATGTGTAGCTAATAAGTCCCAGATGTAGTTAAAATATTAATTAATTCTGATAAGATTTGGTGTGGTTAAATTACATTACATATTAATTTTTTTTTGAGACATGGGGATCAAATCAAATTACCCATGTATAAATTACCAAGGGTAACCTTGTTACAGATTGAGTAACCATGTGAAAGATGTTTGGGTGGTATGTTAAGACTGTGAATGACTGTGTTAAGGATTTCATTTGTTTGGAGAGTTAGCGACCATGTTGTTTAATCCTTCCACAGAGGCTTTCCGGGCAGAGCATCCATCCCGGCCTGCGCATGTTTGGCCAGTCCATATCAGGCAATGTAGACATGGATGGAAACAACTATCCAGGTGAGGGCCGCCACAACTTGTGTTACCAAGGAAATATATAAGATATAAATCTTTCTCAATTTATTTTTTAATAATGTAGTTATATATTGTAGTTATAATAATGATGTGTGACCTCAGTATTTTTCTAATCTGATACTTGAAATTTGTCAGAATTCAGCATGAATGATTGGATTGTTAATCCTTCATAAAAAGGCTATTCCTGATTCTTCAAGCCACTATCTCAACTAGTTCCTCTGCTGATATGGGCCCCAAATCACTCAACACAGCGACGTTCTGGAAGATTCTGTGCTGGAGGAGAAATCTGATATTGATCTGATATTGATAATCTTGTCTAAGTGATATCAATTATAGGATGTGCCAAAAGTTTCTACAGCTAAATAGCCATAAATCAGAAATTATTGGCCTCAAACTAAGTTAATCTATACTAATCTCCAATATAAAACCTGGGTATATTTTTGAGATACTAAAATATACATTCAAACATGCTACTACCAGCTGAGAAATATATGTAAAATTAGGTTGTTTTTGTCTTTGTCTTTGTTACTGAGAAGGTAGTTCATGCTTGTATTTAATCACGGCTGGACTTCAGTAATTCACTTTACACCTATCTAAGCCACTAGCACCTACATAGCTTTTAAAATTTGGTTTCCTCTGTTTAAAAGGCATTTTGCGCTCCTGCAAGAAAATCACAGAATAAATACCAATTATTATCAAATAGATGTTACTACCCAGTGTAGCTTCAGTGCCCTTAACAAGTATTGGGTCTGTGAAGCATTTTTTCTTCTTTTGGCTCTAAATTTAGATTTGAAATCAAACAATTATTTTAAGGTCAAAGTATAGACTCCCCATTTTTATTTGATGCCATTTAGATGAAACTAAAAGTACTGGGACAATTGGTTCGGCGGTATTTCCAGATCAGGTGTGTTCCGTCCCATAATTTTTGCCGACATAAGAGAGCTATTTTGGAGTCTGTTATTGGTGTTATTGGGATCAAAAGAGGTGTCATTAATAGGTGCCCTATGAGGCTAGAAATCTATCAAGAACATAGCCGAATTCTTAGGCTTACCATTAATAACAGTATAAAACATAATTTAAAAAAAGAAAGCGCTGGTGAGCTCAACAATCGCAAACAAACTGGTAGGACAAGCAAGACCTCTAGGCTGGATGCCTGGAGAATGCTCACCACAATTAAGAAAAAAACTAACTGTCGGACAGATCAGGAACCTGTAGGCATGGAAGTGTCAGAACTAGAGAGGCTATACTGCAAGGTGCAAACCACTATTTAGCCTCAACAACAGGATGGCCAGGTTACAATTAGTTAAGAAGTACCTAAAAGATCTTGCATATTTCTGGAAAAAGGTCTTGTGGACAAATGAGACAGTGATTAACAGGTACCAAAGTAATTGAAAGAGTGAAGTGTGGATTAAAAAGTAACTGCCCAAGATCCGCATAATACCACGTCTTTTAAATATAGTCGACAGGTTGTTGTGGCTTGGGCATGTATGGCTGCCACTCGAACTGGCTCACTTGTCTTCGTTGATGAGACGACAACAGCAAAATTAATTATGAATTACACAGAAACATCTTGTCTGCTCAAGTACAAACAAATGCATCCAAACTCATTGAATGGTGATTCATCATACAGCAAGACAATGATCTCAAACATACTGGGATACAGAGTTTTTCAGGATTAAAAAAGCAGAAAGTTCTTGATTGGTTAAGCTAGTCTCCAGATATAAATCCAATTGAAAGTACTTTTCCTATGCTGAAGATAAGATGAAAAAAAAAAAGAGCCGAAAAGAAATGATTATGACTGCTTGAAAACATAGGTCAAGTCACAAACTCACAAAAAGTGAAAAGCGGTTTCTAAAGATAAAGATGCTTCATCCTGATATAAACATAAAAGTTATTCAGTTTGCTATGCCCTCACTAATGATAAGGGATAATCAAATCTATTTCAATTTAATTGTAGCAGACACTTTAATCCACAGCTTACAATTTCTAAACTCATCTATTTGTACAGTTGAATATTTTTATCAATTTAAATTTTTTTTATTTTTTATATTTATATATATTTAAGTACCTTGCCAACGAATATAACAGCTGGGACTTGAACCAGTAACATTTCAGTTAGAAGTAGGGCTGGGCGATATGGCCTATTAATAATATTGCGATATTTTTAGGCTATATCACGATACACGATATATATGTCGATATTTTGAAATCTCCTCTAAAGCACTTCATAAATGCTTGATTTAACCCTTTGATGCATACAATCACACCAGTATGACAATTCTAGTTAACAAAACAGTATTTATTCAAACCTGGGAATTGCTCTGATAGGCTTTTAACAGCTGTTAAATGAAAATGAATAATGACATAATGTAGGACTACATACTGTAGCCTAGTTCTACAGAGCTCAAGCTCAACCAAGACGCTTAACAGAGCTCAAAGCAACGATAGTGCATTCAACAAGAACATTCCTGCTACCTTTAGTGGCAATGGTTTTGCTGCATATTTTGCAGATAACCGTTGTTTGTTCAACATCTTCTTTGTGATATTCAAACCACTGCCAGACAATGGATCCAGTGCTATTTCTTTTCGGAACCAATTTGTCCGCCTCCATATTCTGTTACCGTTCCCGAACTCGACACTCGTTTTGTTGCTTCTTTCACTCTCTAAAGGCTCTTTCCCTGTTCTCTCTAGATACAAAAACACACATCTCACAACTTTCATCTATATACGTCACACACACTTTTCCAGGAGAGTGGTCTGGATGGGTGAGCGAGTGTGTGTGATATATGTATGTGAGGTTTTTTTTTTGTGTCTGTGAGAGGGAGAGAAGCGGGAGGCAAAAAGCGAGTCTCATGCTGGCGGCTTAAAAAAATAAAAAAAAATACAAAAACTATTTGTACTCGATGTTCGCAAAATAGTAATTTACTACATTGTGAGCAGAACAAGCCGCAATACATTGAGTATATTCGATATATTGCCCACCCCTAGTTAGAAGGCAGTCACTTTTACCACGGTACCACCAGCTGCCCTATTACTTGATACTAGTTCTGTCAGTGGGCAAAGAACAAGTGTCAGGAATGTGATGGCAAAATGCATAGAGCCAAATTTTCAAGACGTTCTCTTTCTTGAGAATCAAGAGCAACTGGGTGCAAAACTGTTTACATGGGACACAGGACACAAACTTGTGCATGGTGAAGTCCCTGCAAAATAACAAATTGTAAAACATGGATTTTGTTTATTTTGATTATTTAATTGTTTTTTTTAATTTGCATTGTTTATTGTATTTGGTTTGTCTCAAACAATTTAAAACCGCTGTTATCATGCTTTACTTATGCAAAGAGTCTGTTATTTGTACTGCTGACACAACAAGGCCTGTGGGGCTTTAAATTTACGCTGTTGTACCCTTGGTTTGTTTTCTTTGTTTCAGACATCACTGTGGGAGCATTCATGTCTGACAGTGTAGTGATGTTGAGGTGAGTGTTCACCTTCAAGTGGCTGAATTACAAAATCTTTGCGCTTCAATGTCACTATGACATAAAGGTTCTGTTAACCCGCCACTGTTAACCTCTCATGAAAACACCACCAACACTTTACAAAGAGATTTCTTCAGAGGCCAATGTTTGACTGGAACAAGATATATGCCAGGGAAAAAACATTTTTTGCACAAGATGACAGAATTCTCTTTTGAAACATTCTCGCATTGAACCAAATATGATAAATCTTTAAATGTGTGTGTTAGGTGTGTTTGAAATAAGCAGTGCCAGTAAAATCCTTAGAAGCTGTAGCTGGTGTTTGTTAATGTTGATAATGTATCTGTTCTGTTTGCCTTTTCTTGTTTACAGCATATGTATTTTAAATAAAAGCACGTGCTAATTTAGGGGTGTTGCACAATACACTTGGATATTCTGACTGTCCTCTGATTACTCACGCAGGTCCAAGCCTGTCATCTCGGTAGGTGTGTCCATCCTACTGCCTCCGACCATCAACATCTCCGCTCCCCAGTGTCATGATGGTTCTCAAGACCTCAGCTGCCTCCATGTCACCGTCTGCCTGCATTTCCAGGGGAGGCAGGTGCCAAGGCAGATTGGTGAGCTGAGCCCCAATATCATATTGTGCCAGGGTGTGTCGTACGGTGTATCAGGCTCGACCTCCGATATGGGATCAGCTCATCTCCCTAATTATATCATAATAGGCAGTTACAAGTTTATCACCTCTTAAAAATGCTTCTCGTACTGATATTCTGATATTCTATTCAGTACGAGATGCCATATCAGGACTGATATTCTGGAAATGGGCATTGTCCAATCAGTGGGTGTGGCACTGTTGTGCACACAGACATGGGTGCTTTCCAGTTAGTTGGCGTTGCACTGTTGTGTACACAGGCATGGGCATTGTCAAGTCAGTGAATGTGGCCAATATTCAGTCGATATAATGGGTCCACTTGCATTTAGCGGGTGCAAAATGACACTGTTGCTATTAATCATGCAAAATGACATTGTTTGGACAGTGCATGCGGCATTGGGCACCACATGCTTATTGAAAAAGCAGCATAAAAAGGACATTGTTACATAAAGTGTTCCTTGAGGAGCAAGGGAATAAGGGCCTTCTGTTTTAGACAGCCTGGGTTTGACGCAAGAGTTGGAAAGAAAAGCACCTTGTGTCTGGGGATTCTAAAGCAGAACCTCCCCTTCCTTTATTGGTTGAGATCATTGTATCCTTGTTGTTGCTCTGAAAAAATGGTATCCTACAGTATGGTTTGGAAGTTTTGGGTGTATTAAAAGTATTTTATACATGGTTATACAAAAGAGCAGACATAAATACAAAAAAACTTTTGAAAAGGAAAAAATTAACCCCTACTGAGCCAACCCCGAGAGACTGTGGGAATCAGGGAGAAAAGCCTATTAGGGACTGGAGCATACTGATGCCAGGGCAGTTGAGCCAGGAATGAAGGCTTGATTAAAACCATAGAATGCACAGGTCTAGGGCCAGGTCTGATAGATAATAGGACTATTTAGAGAAATGACTAAATATATCAATCAATACATTTATTTTTGTATAGTACTTTTTGCGTTATTCATATCACAAAGACGTTTTTCAGAAACAATGGCACAAAATTTCCCAGGCCTGAACCCCCAGGAAGCAAGTCTGTGGCAGTGGTGGCAAGGAAAAACTCCCCAAGCTGGTAGGAAGAAACCTTGACATGAACCAAGCTTAAAGGGGGAGGCCATCCTAGAGAGATAGAGAGAGAGAGCGAGAGAGATGGTCCAAGACTATTCCACCCCACCAAAAAGCAAAGCTCTGCTATGGCCTTTGAACGTCAAACAAAAAAATATGTAATGCCAAAAATCTGTATAGTTAGACGGATTGTATAAAACAGATATGCTACACATTTTGCTGTGCTATATATAGTACAATATGTTGTAGCTTCAGCCTACTGGCTGGTTAAAACAGGGGTTGGCATCCTTGGCAGCCTCCGCTGGTCCTTTCTCTAATGTAGCATTGTTATAATCCTGTATACAATGACAGAATAGAGGTACTTGATTGCTAGACTCTCTGTATGTAGAAGCAGCAGCCTAAGGGTGGCCAGATTGTGTTAACCATGTTGGATCAGATCACTTTTTTGCTTATTTGGGCAGGGGTTTGAAAAGCCCACATGAATTTACATATGCTTATCAGCATGAGGGAAACCAACTTTCACAAACAGAATTAACCTAGAATCATTGGGAACACTGCAGATTGCTGACAGCCCTCAGAAGTGAAAGCAGCTGGCTGTGACCTCGGGAGGACAGTCGTGATTTGTTCAAAAGCACTCAATCATCGAGTTACTAAGGAAATTAAGCCCTCACTGCATCAGGCCTGGTGTCTGTATAATAAAAAAAATCCTCTGGGTTGTGATTTCGGCCCTATATGGTAGTTTAACTCCCTAGTTATAGCCATAGCTCAGGACTAATGGAGCAGAACATCGCTTTATATCGCCCGTATTATCCGTCGTTGCTTCTTCGGATCACTTCTGGTGCTATTCCAAACCAGCTAGGCTGTTAAAGTGGAGGTGCACCGAGGGTTATTTGGAGCAATCTAATTTCAAATTATATTATTGATCTTTTTCTTTGTCCATCCCTGCTAGAGCTTCTCTACAACCTGACAGCCGATGTGGAGAAGCGGCAGAAGAACCAGCCCTCCCGTGTGTTGTTTCCACTTAACGGGGAGCTGACGAGTACCGTGAGTCAACATGTCTACCTGGACATCCACCGAGAGGACTGCCAGCAGTACCTAGCCTATGTCAGGGTAAGACTCGCTGCCTGCGAATAGGTTTCATATATGCTCCAATGTGCTGTGTTACACTTGTCAGATCCTTAATTCCCAGAAATCCCTTCATACGACAACACGTCAGGTATATCTGCAGTACAATATGTCTTGCAACGATTGTTTTGATTTCTGT
This sequence comes from Hiodon alosoides, assembly GCA_025775065.1. Classification (NCBI taxonomy): domain Eukaryota; kingdom Metazoa; phylum Chordata; class Actinopteri; order Hiodontiformes; family Hiodontidae; genus Hiodon; species Hiodon alosoides. The sequence continues at coordinate 10,021 of JAOYSI010001082.1, forward strand.
AGAAAGGCCTGAATATGTAGCTTGGCTTTATGACATCTGTCTTCTGGCTTTTGTTGGCTTTGCCTGGTTTTCACTTTGTTTCCATTAACCCCGTAATACCACACTTACCACAGTATCACTTGTATCTATCTTCATCCCGACAATGGATCCCACTTGAAGAGTTCTGGGTTTTATTTTTAAAGTCTTTAGTCATATTTCCGTCCTCAAAGAGTTAGTGGAATTGGATGACAAAAACAAGTAAAGATGTTTTTGAGCTATTGGTGGAATTTGGCGTTGGTATGCTTTGGCTGTTCTTCCTTGTTTGTGTTTTTGAAAAATGCAAGAGAGACAAGGGAGCAAAGTTCAGGAAAGAGAGAATCTGCTTTTTGGAACAATCTTAAACGGCCCCAAAAGCCCCGGCTCAAACTGATGAGCAGAAACACAGACATAAAATTACCAGATAAAAGCGGCAGTCACGGATAGACTGCTTCAGTGCAGGACATTTATACCCCAACGGCTGTCATAAAGTTCATAAGTCAATGGTGCTGTGTCTTTGCAGAAAAAGGAGGGTGTACCAGAAAGTTTTTTAAAGCACAGATGAAGAAGGAGAGTGTCTGGTGTTCTGTTGGATGACTGTGGGCCATTGAGATTATGATCATTTTAATGAAAGACCTTTCTTCCCAAGGAGTTTTTATAAAAACCCCCACCCGTCTGATAAACTTAAATCATAAAAAAGTCTGTCATAATTGACTAAACTGGAGGTAAGACGAGGAACTGAGAACCTGAGGGCCCCACCCTCTGCCCCTGCGGTAAGAATGTGGAGGTCTGTGTTTGTTGCAGTTATACACTTAACTGGTGACAGGCAGCCATTTGAGCTTCCTCACAAGGTTAATTGCACGGTAAAAGGCAGGCAATAATGTTTAATGAAATTACAGCCTGTTCCAGCATCCAAAAGGGAGGCCAAGGTGCCTCCAGCCGCTCATCTAAAGTGGTTTAAATGTTCTTCCTGATCCGAAAGAGGGCACTTGCCACATCAGCGATAACCACTCCTTTGTTAGCAGAGCTAATCAGCAGTCCCTCCCTACTTCTTTGGGTGTTGAGCCAGGGAAGTGTGTCTCGACTCATCTGTAGCAGTGACACAGCCGAAAGGCCATAAAACTTCCATTCTTTATGAGGTCATTCTGTTGTCTCCTGCTTTGAAAGGGGGTATATTATAGTGTCTATTAGGTAATGGCTTGTTTCTGATGTGTTTCACGAGGCCATTTGCTAACTCTTTGTCTACTGTGTAGAATCTTCACGTAAACAAAACAAGTTAGCTATGCTGATGATTAAGGTTAACCTCATGTTCTGTGTTGGGCATTTGGAGAGCTGCGCTCTGCTGTAGGGTAAAGTTTTGTTAAAGATAAAGTTATACATGTACCCAAACTACCAACAATGCATAACAATGTGTTTTTTGGCATGTGTTAAACCTTTTGTATTTTGTCCTAAATTAGATTGGACCGGCCAGGATAATATGGCTATAAGCAATTGCTGACCTCAGCTATAAATGAGGTCAGCTGAAGCTGGGTATACTAACTTTCTTTTAAATTATTTTTTCAGATTATACACTTTTCAACCTGTTCTTGGATTTTCTCTGGTAGTGGGGTAGTAGTATAGGCAGTCATTCATTCATTTTGTAAAAATTTTCATAAATTAACCAGTTTTACCTTTTGCGAGAAACCAAGCTAATTTAGTAACTAAGGGCACAACGGTAATATGCTCTCACTACTTTTGATTGTACTTCGCAATATTTTCAGTCAGAAACCCAGTTCTTTCACTACGCCATCCTGCTAACCTGTGCTCTCTATGGATTTTATTGATAACCATTAACTTAAGTAAAAAATTATGTAGCATATAGTTGTATGAGTGCAGCTAATATATTTTAGTTTGAATGTCTGAATGAAACTGTATTTTCATGTCCTTCCCCAGCATATTAGACGTTCACTTGCATCATGACTTTTCACAACTTTCTTCAAGCCTGATTTCTAAATTAGGACTCTAAATCTAAAATCTTTTATAAAAGTTTGACATCCTTAAAAACAAGGTCCTGTGCTGAAAATTGTATAGCACAGACATTGCAGCCGTTCTACAGTTCTAAAAAAAGCTGAATATGTGAGGAATGGCTATAATCTAAATATATGGAAATGTTTCCAATAATGTAAACACTTCCAAAAGCCCCCTCATGTAATCCCAGTTTTCTAGATTTGGGAAAATGTCCCACCATCTGGATGGACAGCTGATATGGCTCTGGTTCTGCTGTAGTGTATAGGAAGATAAACATTCTTTTTTTTCCTTCAAATAAGTTGGCCCAGGCCATACGGAGACTTGTATAAACTGCATTTTTTTTTCTTTCTTTACATTTTTCTCCCCCAGTTGAAAAGGCCAATTGTGGTAATGTATCTAGGCTCGTTGATATGAGTCTTTTCATCCTCCAGGGAGGAAAATCAATGTTGGTCACCTTTGATCTAGTTGCCTTCAAGCTACCCTTCTATTAAACATACATCAAGTACATCAAGCTGGGCACATCCCACCTGCACGAAAGAAACATAACAGGGAATGCTGGTTAACAACAAGCTTAAAAAACCATGGCAATTCCCACCAACCCTAGCCCAGCTCTCCTGTTCACAATCGGAAAAATATGGATTCAAAAATTTATTCAAATCTGCTTTTGTATCTGATCTACAAGTTCATTTGTCAGGTGTCAAGACTCATATTAACAATAATGATAGTAATAGAATTTTTTTTGAGAGTACAGGAAGAATAAGAAAGAGAAACAAAACGTTGTTTGTGTGTGTCACAGATACACCCTTTTAGTGCAGCCAGATGTTTCCACTCCGAAGATCTAACCTCTGTGGTGCCACTTGGGGAAATATTTAAAGCGCAACAAACACTGTACTTACTGCACCGACAGCCACTGCAGTCTGTTTAATTTGGCGGGACCAGCCTTGGTTTCCGCTGCCCTAAAAATTAGAGGTGGTCTTGTAACTGAGGTCCAAGTGGATTTACGGTTCTGTTTCTGGGCAACCCACAGTTCAAACGCGTGGCTGACCACACAGGCCATATTGTGAAGCAGTGCGACACACAACCAATATTGTTTCTACTTGAAGTCTGAATACCCAGCGCTTTTTTCAAGGCTTTTTGCAAGTAGCTGGGTATTCACAACTACTGAGTTGGCCTGACATGGAGAACAAGTTGAAGGCTGTTCAAGTGTGAATAATGAACTTAATGCTGCACGTCAGGTCAGCTGTAGTCTTGTTGCTTACTTTTATCAATTTGTACTAACTTTCTTTATTTTATTTTCCTATTTCTTTATTTACCATAGTGTCTGAGTGTGTAGGTTTGCTCAGGAATAATTAATTGGGGGGCATGAGCCAATGGAGATTAGCTGGTCAAAATGTCTGGAATTAAAGCCAATTTGGCTACAGCTCCAGGGTATTGATAGGCAGCAGTGTTTTCTATTGTCTGTCCCGCCATTTGTCAGGTTACAGCCCACACGAACTGAGCCTGCTTCCCATCGGACAGAACACTTTAATGTTCTTTTCCATGTAAAACTAAAATCTGTCAAGGTGCGTGCCTTTTGCAGGTACAGGTAGCAAGGCTGGGAAATGAAGCAGGAGATTGGGCCAGTTAAAAAACCATGACCGCACAGGTTTTTTCTGTAGAATAATGAGGAAAACCAATTCACAAAATGTAACGACAGTACATTTTTGTAGGGCGAATGTCGGTAGAATTAATCCGCTTTTCTTGGCTGCGAGGCTCTTTTTGTTCTGAGAGGCAGTCATGTTTCGGTATTGAGTAAAAAAGAACAAAGGCAAAGAGAAACAGAGCAGGAGAGAAGCACTTCCAGATGCCAACCTGTAATAAACAAAAGTGTAAAGATTTACAGAGGATTAAAAAAAAACCTCAGCCAAACATTAATGGTATAATCCTACAAAACAAATTTAGTATTTATTATCCAAATCTATTATTGTTAAAGCATAAAAGGTTGTTCATTTGGTTTTTCCATGTTTGTACAAGAAATAATTTTGAAATGTTAAATGTAGTTTATCAGCTAAATTCACTGCAATGATAAAACAAACTTGAAAGAAATGTCCACTGTTTATTTAAAAGGAAGCCTTTTCTGGAGTCTTTTCCAAAATAATGTATTGACTAAACCTATAACAAAGTGAAATAGTGAAATATAACATTATTTTCAATTTAGTTAAACTGATTTTTTTTCCGTATGTACAACTTTGCTTCGATCACTAATCCCATTGGGGGAAATCTTAACCATGAAACACAATTTAAGCAACATTCCTTGGATACCTGTATAACATATTTTTGGCTATACTCAAAGCATCAGCCTCTGTGGCGCCAAATTTGGAGGAGAGAAAAAGAATAGAGGCCGGTGTTGTCTTTTGTTTTCTGCATAACTATGCTAGACTACCTCATGCTACTTCGTTGGATACCTGTATACCATATTTTTGGCTATACTCAAAGCATCAGCCTCTGTGGCGCCAAAGTGGGACGAGAGAAAAAGAATAGAGGCCGGTGTTATCTTTCTTTTTCTGCATAACTATGCTAGACTACCTCATGCTGCAGAGCAATGCAGAATCTCTAGAGCTCACAGGACAGAATGACTACAATGCCAAGTTTGCATTTTATGCTCATAAATAACCGTTCGGAATACTTAATGGGCTGTAGAGGCATGCTCCTGAGCTGTGAATAGCCAGGAATGCTCGCATGTGACCCATCTGGCCCTCTATTACACACAATAAGAGCAGGCTGCCTCTATGACAGTGATTTGCCACCACACGACCGTGGGCTGCTGGGACTTCCCTGCTATGGAGAACTGCTTTTGGGCAGGGCAGTCCAGATAGTATGTGACCAATGACAGCATCGGGATGTAGGGTGCCCTCCGTTACTTTTGCCATGATTTTCTCACAAGAGAGGAACCCGTGAGCAGAAAGAAATGAGATGCTGCTTTAGACTGGACTCAAAAGAGTGCTATTTTCAGTAAATAAAAATAAGATCTTCCATTCAGCACTGGCACTTGCACTTCTATAACCTTCTCCTCACAGGTGTACTCCAGGTTGTATTCCAAAGCACGATTTATCTCCCTGCCCATCATTTATGACATGTCAGTAATCTACCACTTTGAATCATCCACCGGGGAAAGTGGTCCAAACCTACAAATCAGTGTCCCTGGCATGGTGGCAGTGGAGGACAACATGGTAAGACTGCATTCTTTCCTCCCTCTTAACTTTCGTTGGATACTTCTATCTGGATTCTGACTGTTCACTGGGTTGCCCATCATGGGCTCTTGTGTCCATTCCCTTATTCCCTTCATTCAATTGGATGGTCTACTAAGATGCCTGTAAAGAGCTGTATTATAAGTCAACTCACACTAACGTTCCTAGAATGGGCTGCAGTAGTTTACCAGCACTGGAGGCCTCTGGCAGCAGTGAGGGTTTCAGTGGGGGGCATATTCTGTGGTTCTCCCCTTGGTCAAACAGAAATGTATGCCGTCCGTGCCCTGCAGCCAGTGTCATTTACACCACCCCACACCTTCTTGTCTGGAGAGCCATAGAACTATTCTGCAGAAAGGCGATCACTTCCAGTTGTTCTTTTCTGAACAGGAAAGTGGCTCCAGTACCTATATATATATATATATGTGTATATATATATAGCACAGGATGTAAAAAAAAAAAAACCATGAAACGCCATCTAAAAATAAACCTAACACACCAAGGGAAAAACATTGAAAGGATTCTGTCTTGCTCTACATAACCCAATAAAACAGGCTGTTAGAGTGATGGAAAGTTTTGGGTGTTGTAATCCTTGGCTGAGGGAGGATTTGCCTTGCCACCCCCACACCTCCAATCTGTTTACACTGTTCTTTTCTTCACCCGGTCTCTGTTCTGAGCACTGAGGAATGAATAGAAACATCATCATTAATTTCCATCCTGGCATCCAGCACCTTGGCCTTTTCCATAGCAGTTTCAATAGCACTGGAAATCAAAAACTAGTTGAATTCTGCATATTCTGCAATATATTTAGGTAACGTAGGTTTGTTTTCAGATATAATTGCTCTTGTGTTGAAGGCTGCAGTGCTGAGTGTGGCCCATTGTTTTCTGCCTATGAATGTGAGCAAAAGGGCTGTCAAGATTTTGGTTCGGATTTATCTGCCTTATGGCTAAAGAATGGATTTGTGGTGGTGGGATCTGGTATTTGTTTAATAGAACCGGTCACTCTCCACTTGCATCCAGTCAGAATGTTGGACCATTGTCAGTATATGCGAGTTCAACGCGGTCTATGGCCTTCCTGCACCTGAAAGGTTTTGAAGCCAATAACCAGTTAAAATATAGGCTTCTAGATTCCAATCCCTCTTCTGTTTGAGATGCAGCATTGTTCACCCCTATAAGTATTTTCCTAATGTAAAGGCTTTTTAACCAGAGGAGTAATATAATACTTTGTAGAAAATATGTAGATGTGTCCAGCTACATAGTCATGGTCAAATTTGTTAGTACGCCTCCACAAAAAACAAACGCACAATTTCCTCTGAAATAACTGACAAAAGTAATTGGCATCCGCCATTGTTAATTCAATATTTGATAGAAATCAGACTTCGCTTTTGATTTTCCAACATATTGTAAATAAAACAAATGAAAATGCCTTGGACAAAAATGATGGGACCCTCAACCAAATACTTTGTTGCACAACCTTGAGGCAATCACTGCAATCAAACATTTTCAGTAGCTCTCAATGACACTTCTGCACCAGTTAACAGGTAGTTTGGCCCACTTGTCCTGAGGTTTGATGGGTGCCTACTCCATGCAAGTTTCAGCTCTTTCCATAGATGTTAGATAGTATTCAGATCAGGACTCATAGGCCACTTCAGAACAGTCAAATATTGTGTTCTTATCCATTCTTGATCATTATCCTGTTGGAGGACCCATGGCCTGCGACTGAGACTGAGCTTTCTGACACTGGGCAGTACGTTTTGCTCCAGAATGCCTTGATAGTCTTGAGATTTCATTGTGCCCTGCACAGATTCAAGGCACCCTGTGCCAGGGGCAGCAAAGTAGCCCCAAAACATAACCGAGCCGTCTCCATGTTTCACTGTAGGTATGGTGTTCTTTTCTTTGAAAGCTTCATTTTCCATCCGTGAACATAGAGCTGATGTGACTTGCCAAAAAGCTCCAGTTTTGACTCATCTGTCCAAAGGACGTTCTCCCAGAAAGATTGTCAATATGCATTTTAGCAAAGTCCAGTAACTTAAACTGACTTAAAATCTATGGAAAGAACTAAAGATCAAGATTCATAGAAGAGGCCCACGGAACCTTCAAGATTTGAAGACGAAGAAGTTTGTGTGGAAGAATGAGCCAAAATCACACCAGAGCAATGCATGCGACTAGTTTCTCCATACAGGAGGCGTCTTGAAGCTGTGATTACCAACAAAG
>JAOYSI010001083.1:1391-13720 GCA_025775065.1 Hiodon alosoides
TTAGGGTTGAGGTTTTGATTTAAGGTTAGAGTTAGGGTTGAGGTTTGTATTTAAGGTTAGAGTTAGGGTTGAGGTTTGTATTTAAGGTTAGAGTTAGGGTTGAGGTTTGGATTTAAGGTTAGAGTTAGGGTTGAGGTTTTGATTTAAGGTTAGAGTTAGGGTTGAGGTTTGTATTTAAGGTTAGAGTTAGGGTTGAGGTTTTGATTTAAGGTTAGAGTTAGGGTTGAGGTTTGTATTTAAGGTTAGAGTTAGGGTTGAGGTTTGTATTTAAGGTTAGAGTTAGGGTTGAGGTTTGGATTTAAGGTTAGAGTTAGGGTTGAGGTTTTGATTTAAGGTTAGAGTTAGGGTTGAGGTTTGGATTTACGGTTAGAGTTAGGGTTGAGGTTTGGATTTAAGGTTAGAGTTAGGGTTGAGGTTTTGATTTATGTTTTGGATTGGGGTTTGGGTACTTCCCTGTTGGCTTACAGTGCTCCACAAAGGATGGTAATGCATTCTCAAACGGTTGAGTTATTTTTACGAGCTTTAGATGGAGCCATATTGACACAGGTAATTGTGGAGTTGCAGTACATAGAGTGAGGTTAACTGCTGTATTCAGGCCTAATGAAATAATGGTGCCTCTCAGCTTGTCACTCTAACAGAGAATGCAGTGCGTCATTAAGGACAATGTTCCATTCTCAATACTCACTAAGCATCATAGACTATTATATGCAGTTGTGTGAGGAAATGTGTTAAATATAGTACTGTAACGCAGACATTTACATATTCAACTTTCAGGCCCCCAAAGTCGCTTTTCCAATTTGACCTTGTTTGACCCCATTATTTAAAGACGCCGTATGTAGAAATGAAAAATTAAAACCCACGCGTTTTAAAGGCGCGCTACGCAGTGCAGGTTGCCCGGCAACATAAAAGATGCTATCGCGCGGTTGTGAAAAGTGGACCCCGTATTGTGACCTAATAAACACGACCGCTCATTAATAAGGCAGAGATAACAGACGGTCGCTTGGAAGTTCTTTAGGGCGGCTGTTATGCCAATCAGAGTTTCCATCAGCCAATTTGCATGTGAAATAGCTGAACTGGGAGATTATAATTGGGGAAATAAGCCTGTAATGATGTATTTGGCTTTAGTACTGAATCAATAAGAACAACACTCGCTGTGGTTTTGCTTCCAGTTTTTTTTTAATATATATGTCTTAAATGGGGCATTTTTAGCTGAACTAAGAAATCCCGTCACAGAGAACTGCAGTGACTGGTGTGGGAAGGAATTTTAAAAGAAAACAAAACAATAACGTTTGTGCCTAATGATCTTCAAAATAATCTAAATAAGTGTTTAGAAAAGCCGGTGCAGAGACATCTCATCCTTTGATCAAATTTAATACACATTAGTTTAAATTGTGCTTAGAGTCGTGTATTCAGGCCTAGTTAAATATGTTTCAAAGGGCACCGTTTGCTCGATTTTTGCAGAAGAGAAATTGTCAGCTCAAATGTCCTTCGCTTCAGGATCGATTTCCTTGAAATACTTGTAACAGAACAGCTGTTCTGAACAGAAACGGATGATTGTTTCGTGTGTGGTTCCTGCCTGCTGCATTCCAGGAAAAATAAACGTCGTGGGTTACATTCCCAGGTCTGACACTGCAGACGTTGTGTGGCGTGGAATCTCCTGTCTGACGGAGTGGCACATGACACATGCTGACCTCTCCTGACCTTCTAGCCACGCCCCCCCCCCAACCTCCCAACGTCTCCCTTCTCCCGAAATGCATGCATGTTCCTTTCAGCGCGCTAATTGAGTTGGAAAATGCAAGTTACTGAAATGAATGAGCTAAATGTAAGAGGGCTGATGTAATTAGCACGGCGTGCACAGAGACTGCGTGTTACAATTTGGCCGTTCACGTTAGGCTAAACGTTTACATGGTGCTTCACACAGGACAGAGAATCTGAAAGAATTCTGTCTGCTGTAGAAACAATTCATTAATACTGATAATATTGTCATTATTAATCTTAAAACAGAGCCATTCTGGCGTATCCTAATCTAAAATCTCACATCGCTTGCGTCGATGTGTCACGAATTTGCCAAACCTGCATGTGAACACCCTCATTGTTAACGGTTCATTAAGCTGTGTCAGGCACTATTTAAAAGCCACTATTTAAAAAATGTTTTCAAAAATGCTTTAATTGACGGACAGACGCCATGGTGGAATGGTTCACTCTGAGTCCATTCTTTGTTTTTCGCTCTCTTTTGTGTATTGGATTTTTGGGAGCGAGGTTTGTGTGAAAGCACCTGCTTAAATGAGCCCATAAGAGACCTTTGGTGGGCGCTGCTTGTCTGAGCACGGAGGCTGATGAGATGTGGCAGGACATGCGCCCGTGGGGCATTCCCAAACCACCCCCCCCCCATCGCGCGCCGACCTCCATTCCACAGCATCCCATCACCCCCAGCATGTTCTCTTAGATCACACCAGGCTGGCAACCTGCATGGACAGGGCCGTTTATTTATAGGTCCGTCCTCCGCTCATCCTGACTCGCGGCCAATCGTGTGCATTGGCCTTTCCCCAGCGAGCCGGAGCCGTGCGCCGGGCTCCGACCTGGGAAGCTGGGTCCACACTGACAGAATCTGTTAGCCGTGCTTGGTCTCCGCCGGCCACCACAGCGGGAAGGTTACACCGCCTCCCCCGCCTCCCTCTGCCTCCGCAGGCATTCTCACGAGGCCCCACCAGCAGATGTGGTAAAACCAGCCAGAGCGACCCAGCACCCCTGATGTCTGCCAACACACACCTGCTCTTTAGCACCCTCCCGCGGACCTGCCGTGTCGTCTTGTGCGCGGACCCGCCGTGTCGTCTTGTGCGCTGAGGCTCCGTGTCGTCTTGTGCGCGGAGGCGCCGTGTCGTCTTGTGCGCGGACCCGTCGTGCCATCTTGTGCGCGGAGGCGCTGGGTGATTTTCCTGATTGGCGCCATGCTGCAACCACGCGGTCACATCGTTCCACTTGACTGGCTCCCGCCACCACCCTGGCTTCTCAGGCATGCTGCTCCCAGCCTTCCGCTCTGTCCCTCAGCGGAGCTCCTGTCCCCTGGGTCAGTGGGGGCAGCCTGGGTCAGTAGGGCAGGGTCTACCCTTTAATAAGCCTCCGAGGGGTTTGACGTCCTGGCAGGGGGCTGGTGAGCAGTGATTGGTTTAGCACGGAGCACCTGTCGAGACAGAGCCAACCAGGACAGACGGGCAAAGGACAAACCAGCGTTGGGCTTTGCTGAAGGCCGACATAACTTTCTGAATTTAAAATGATATTTGCACTTTCCCTAGAAGCGAGATGTTATTTGGAGACAAGGTTATGAGACAATGAGGCAATGTGTTGCCGTGGACCACAGACACTTGATCCTTGATGTTTACGATGCTAAACAGACGCAAGTGAGCCAACCTTAGCCTTCAAGGGCTTTGTGTGTCAATCAATCTGGGTCTCTATATACAGAGCCTTAGTCACGCATCACATTCATTTTGACATGACCAAAGACAAAATCAAGCTCTTTGTCTTAATAATTGAACTGCAATTTGAAATGCTGGCAACAGCGTCAGACATCGTCTGCCACTCTACAAAAACATTTCTTTCTGCCCAACATTAAAGATTGATTGGTGACACAATCCCCAGATCAGTTGCGCAGTTGCGCAGTTGGGTTTGTGTTTGGGCGGGGAGCCGCTGTGAACTTCTCCTCGTGCTCTCTTCTCACAGATCAAACGCTGTAAACCAGACGCGCAGCCAGACACAGTCGGCCGTGGCTAGTTTAAAAGGGACAGATTAACTGTATAACCATGAGCCGGTCTCTGGGTAGAGTGTGCTGCTTTGCAGATAACTCCCTCTCCCCAGGTGTGAGTGTGGCCGCCTGGTCCCCCCAGCGGGCGAGTAAGGGCCAGGATTAGCTGTTACTCCTGCCAGGAGATTTAGCAGAGAAGGAAGCCTTCCCCCAACCGGTCATTAGGGATTAGTCCTCGGCACTGAACGAGTTTAAAGGAGTTTGTCCCGTAAAAAAAGAACTTTCACTGGCCACTGCCGACACTATTTCCCGCTGGGCAGGTTATCCAGGCAGGAAGGAAGCACTGCACTCCCGTTCTGCCACTAATCCCTTAAACGCATGACGTGCGCCCATCCACTTACATCGCTCATCGCTGCGTCGCTCCACGCTGCGTCGCTCATCGCTGCATTTCGAATCCCTGAATGTGGCAGAGAGGAAAAAACCCTCAGGTTTCTCTTGAAAGGGCGAGGCCGGCTTTTACCTCTTTCGTCTATGCCTGTGTGGAGACTTCCGAATTTAAGTAGCGGCCCCGCTCTTTCACTTAATCCCCCTTGTGCTCTGCGCTTGAATTATTCAGTTGCTTTGCAGAAATATCTATAAGGCAGCTACGGCTTGGCGTAAAAGGGGTCCTGCTGCAGAGCGGCCAGAGGGCTGCTCCATGCATCCGGCCACGCGCTAACCCTGCTAACTGGAGAGCACTTATCCATCCTCAAAGATGCAGACCCAGACAGCGACCTTCCTTTGTCTGGCATGCAGACAATGCCTTGGTTACCATGGTTCCACACACAGATACACTCTCGTCGGCGATGGACTGACTTTTCCCCGCCCATCCAGCTCCTAACCAGAAAGTGGTAGAGGCTGAATTGGATCCTCGGGCTAAAATTAGCGCAGGTTGTTATTGTTTCCTTCAGGATGCATTTGCAGGTCACAACTCAGCAGCAGCCTGGCAGCCTCGCAAAGTCTGTTCGATATTATTGGCAGTGTGGAAGAAAACACACTTCCGGTAGGAAAGACTGAAGCTGCCTTTAAAAAACAGATTCCTTCCGGTTGGAAAGACTGAAGCTGCCTTTAAAAAACACATACCTTCCGACAGGAAAGACTGAAGCTGCCTTTAAAAAACACATACCTTCCGACAGGAAAGACTGAAGCTGCTTTTAAAAAAAGTACAAGCCTGCGACAGGAGCAGAACAGCGTAAGTAGAGAGCTAACTTCTACACTTGAGCTGAATGCTAAGCCATCGCCCTAATGGCCCTGCCTGGGCCCGGCATGCAGCTCTTGTAATTTAGAATTTATTTAAGCCTAAATGACGGGACAGGGTTTCACGTGTGCCTCAGCACTCGTTTGGGGTCCCCAAATTAAATGACAGGGCGGCCCTTAATTGTGGTGAGCCGAGATAGCTGGGCGATATTAAAAACCGAAAGGCAGATTCCTATATCTGCGTGTCACGGCCTCCACAAGTCGGCCTTCATTAGTGTACGATGACATGATGATTCAGGGAGACAGCACGGGAAATTTGGGGGGTGAATAGTTTTATTAGCTGTTACCAAAATCTGTGTTGACAGCAGGTTTTTTTTCTCTTCTTTTCTTTAAATGTGGGACGACGGCACTGGCCAGGCGAGATGGAAAAAGCCCTGCAGAGTTTCTGCAATGACCCTCAACCATCACATTACTCCCTCCAAAACCTTCTGGTCTGGTCCAACCACCAGCAAACAGTCCCACCTCCCCTTTGTCTCCCTGGAGCCCAGCTGGAGGGATTTATGTCAGGTGCTATGGCCCTCCATGAAACGGCAAGCACTCTGAGATCACCAGGACGGCCATTTGTTTCGGGCCCCCTTTGGTTCGGCCTGTCAGCTTGGTAGGCTGGTGAAAAACTGAGATGGATTAGTAGAACAACAGGGACAGCTTTAGTGAGACGTATCTTTGGCGGTGTTAGTGAGACGTATCTTTGGCGGTGTTAGTGAGACGTATCTTTGGCGGTACGTCTTTTTTAATATGATCTGAATGTGCAGAATAGTACCCTAAAATGCTTAGGAAGATTTAATTATTGTTGAATATTTGCATCAATTATTAAGCTTTCTTTGCAGTACATTTATATTTAAAAAATAGTTCAAGTAGCTTTTTAATGCATGTTAGAGAAATAATGTCTGCAGTGTATTTCAGAATAACAAAGAAGTTGGCTGGATCAAATGAGGTAAACAAAATTTTGTCTGGCCAGACTGGTTCCCCCTCACTACCTTTTCTCACCAAACCCACTGCACCCCTGTGGAGTAGCCTCCTGTTACCCAAACAGATTCCTAAAGATGGCAAATGCCTTAATAAGCCTGGGTATCAATGTCGGTCTGTCTCCACCGGTCTTTCCTCTTGTCGAGTAGCCTTGTTTCCATAAATCTACTGCAGCTTTAGTCCACCATGTTGGAAAAGAGTGTCCTCCGACGACAGGTGTAAAAGTGCTTCTGATCAGCTTATCTGAATTTGGTGTGGTTTTAAAAATGATTTCTGTTGCTCGAATATATTCATCCTCTTTTTCAGCTTGAAACAGCAGCAGAAGTGAGGACCCCTGGAGCCAAAATGGCGGCGTGTGTTGGCGAAACTGTACGTCATCGGACACGCCCTGGCTTTGTACTGTCACAGCGGCGACTGGCGTCTCAAACCACCACCACAGCAACGACGGAGGAGCTGCTGAAGCCACTTGTAAACTTGACTTTTAACACTAAAATTGATGTCAGTTTTATCAAAGCAACATTTTTTATTTAGCATAAATGGTGGGAAGAATAACAATGATGTCATATGAAAGAGACCACGCAGTGTGGAACTATGATGTCATATGAAAGAGACCGCGCAGTGTGGAACTATGATGTCATATGAAAGAGACCGCGCAGTGTGGAACTATGATGTCATACGAAAGAGACCACGCAGTGTGGAACTATGATGTCATATGAAAGAGACCACGCAGTGTGGAACTATGATGTCATATGAAAGAGACCGCGCAGTGTGGAACTATGATGTCATATGAAAGAGACCACGCAGTGTGGAACTATGATGTCATATGAAAGAGACCACGCAGTGTGGAACTCAGTGGTATCAATATTCTGCGCCACAAGCTACTGTTGCGTCTCTCCCGATCTCACAGCCAGGACCAATTCTAACACTGACGTTCAGCACATCCATGTGCAGCTGGTACAGCTCGATACTTTATAACCCTGAAGGACAGTCAGGTGCCGTTTGCCTTCCACGGACATCTAACCAAGACCAATTCAAAGTCCTGCGGAATTGTCTCAGGAAGCTGGTCCAGGGTTTGACCAGAGAGAGACTTTGGATATGTCATGTGACCTGTGTCACCTTTCAGCGTGTTTCACTTGCAAACATAGAACAGTACAGGACAAATTAATTTATGGGAAATATTGCTGATAAAGTTATATATATATATATATATATATAATTTATTTCAACAGAAGATGTCATGAATATTATGTACTTAAATAACTAATTTTGTGCAGAGATCAAGTGGAAAAAAAAGATATTACTAAATAATATCCATCTTTTCCGTGAATCGAGTCTCATTAAATTCAAACATTAAATTATTCAGTTTTTTGTGTTCATTTTACCAAAGGAACAGTGTGAACGCCACAAATAACCTAGAATGGTTGTGCTTCAGAAAAGTATATTAAATACTGTGTGTATACTGACTTTCTTCTAAATAATAGTCCAACTTACGGCAGTTGTTTGGCATCAGTGCTGCGTCTGCCTGGAGATGAAGAAGGTATAACTACTGTGCACTCCTCAGATCCATATTTTATAAGGCAAGAAACGCCATGATGTAAAGACATAAACACTTTACAAACACACCATTTTCTGGGTTTCATGGTGCTGCATCCTGAAAGCGAGCGCTGACCCGATTTCTCTCATTCTGATACTTCTGGAGAACTGGAGCACGGCACTGTGCTGCGAGCGGAATCTTCACAGTCTTTTTTTAAAAATCAGGAAACCACATCAAGTGAAACAGAGCGGGTGCTCATGGCCACCCCATGAGGGGTCAGAGGGTAAAACAGAACGGGTGTTCATGGCCACCCCACGAGGGGTCAGAGGGTAAAACAGAGCGGGTTTTCATGGCCACCCCACGAGGGGTCAGAGGGTAAAACAGAGCGGGTGTTCATGGCCACCCCACGAGGGGTCAGAGGGTAAAACAGAACGGGTGCTCATGACCACCCCACGAGGGGTCAGAGGGTAAAACAGAACGGGTGTTCATGACCACCCCACGAGGGGTCAGAGGGTAAAACAGAGCGGGTTAAACTGCATCAAGTAGGGAAAAGATTGGGTTTAAGATAAGCTGGCAGAAAAAGATGGGGAGAAAAATCTGTTTTTATATTAATTGCAGAGGCAGCCCTTAAACTGAGCTATGGCGATGTTTTGGCTGTGGCAGGAGAGTGATATATATATATATATATATATATATATATATATTGTGTGTCACTTCCCTACCTAAATGAAGAACCTCAGTAACTATTCCATAAATTTAGCGAAGAGTTCTAGACGATACCAGATTGAGCCTCCCTGCCCCGAGCCGTGGGCCTCATTTGGAACAAATTGTGGAAGGCGCAGATCGATGTCTTTGCCTCCCAGGAGAAGCAGCACTCCCCTCTCTGGTCCTCCATAAAGAGAGACCGAGGGTGTCAGGAATAGATGCGTTAGCACGCCGCTAGCTGGTGCCTCCTTCGCGTATTCCTTCTGTTCTAGCATCTCGCTGTGGCACTGCGTTGGCCCAGGAGGGCTGGGTTCGCCTCTCTGATGCAGCTCCTGTGCGGCCCCCTGTGGTAGTTGTTCTGGGGTCACTGTCTCCACTGGTTCCCAGTACGGGTATAAGCGGTGTGTATTTCAGCAGTGGTGTGTGGTGCGGGGCGAAGATCCCAGCTCTGACACTGCAGGACCTGCTTGAAGAGAAGCCACCTTCCACACTGAAGGTTTGTCGGGCCGTGATTTACATTACGGAGAAAACGGTTTCAGCCTTCCGCGGAAACCAGTCAGTGGAACTAGCTTTCTGTACCCAGCCTTTCCGATCCGACTGAGAGAGTTTACTCCGCACGCTATGTCTGGTGAGAGTGCCTACTGCAGACCACGTGGAGAGAGTCAGTGGCTTACAGAGACAGGGGCCATCCTACTGGGGGTAAGAGGGTAAAACAGAGCGGGTGTTCATGGCCACCCCACGAGGGGTCAGAGGGTAAAACAGAACGGGTGTTCATGGCCACCCCACGAGGGGTCAGAGGGTAAAACAGAGCGGGTGTTCATGGCTACCCCACGAGGGGTCAGAGGGTAAAACAGAGCGGGTGTTCATGGCCACCCCACAAGGGATCAGAGGGTAAAACAGAGCGGGTGTTCATGGCCACCCCACGAGGGGTCAGAGGGTAAAACAGAACGGGTGTTCATGGCTACCCCACGAGGGGTCAGAGGGTAAAACAGAGCGGGTGTTCATGGCCACCGTATTTTGCCTCTCAGAAACTCAGCCTTTTGTAACATCTGCTCTTGGAACATTTAAACTATATTTTTACCACTTCTACCACTTGCTTTGAATAATGTTCCCTTTTTCCCCTCTTTTTCAGTGTGACAGATGAGAAAGCACATGGAAACTGGTGAAGCACAAACACTTGATTTAGATAAGAGAAGAGTTATCGCTGTGTAGCAGCTGAATACGGATTGGAACATATGGGCACATTTATTTATTTCAAAGCGTACAGTCTCTTGCACACACGATCGCCACATGGGAAACTTTCCGAAGGATATATCTTTCAAGCCCCAGGACTCTGCTTCCTGCTTGACACACAAGCCTCCCATTGGGTAGAAAATTAGCCACGCTATGCCTTAGCCACACTGTGAATGACTTTTGCCTGAATTTATTGAGACCTATGCCTTTCCATTCACAGAAACAAAAGGACAGAAACTTGCTAAGGCGGAAGGGCGAACTGTATTTGGAATATTTGCAGAACATTGTGCAGTCAACACATTAAGGAATATACCCACAAGGCTATGCCCTGTTGGAGCTTGCAAAGGTAAACATGAATGCTGGTTATACACAAACTAGCGGTTTTAATTAGCCGATTTTCTGTTACGTGTGATTCCCTGCTGGGGGTCAACAGGCATGAATTCGCCTGGACAATGACTGAAGCCGTTCAGGTGCAGTACCTTGCTGACAGCAGTTCCCCTCTCGAGACTTGAACCTGTAACCTACTGGTAAAAAAAAAAAAAATCCCATTCTCTGATACAGCTATCAGTATCAACAGATGTTGGGCATCGTGACACACGCGCACAGGATGCACTTATCTCCCATATCGATGCTGCTAAATGTTAGCATAGCCTTATTTATTGTGATATCTGATGGATGGTTGTTGGAAAGCAGAATATATTGAGAGCTGAGAAGACGCGCAGCCCCATCAATCAGTAATCATGTGTAATTCTTTTCTTTCTTTTAACATTTAAAAAAAAAAATCACCATGGATACGTGGAAATTTCCACCAGAATAAGGATATGAGTTCTGTTAACAGAAAACCTGCTACCATGCGGTCATTCAAAAGAAACACCGGGTTGAATTTCTGTGGCGGTAATTGTTGTGTCAGGCAGGACGTAATACTCGTGTACTTATAAACGTCGTTGTTTATTAAGTGTCAGAACAAGACAATCACTAACACGTGCGTCTTTTACTATAACCATACCCCTGAGTCCTTAACCAAAAACTGCCCCCCTAGGAACCATTCGCCGATATCCCACAGTTCCCCATTACGTCACCCATGTAACATCGAACACACAAAATCTGAACATAACAGTAATCGCCTTGTTTATACTTTGTGGTTGTGGTACTGTCTAGAAGGCCTTTGATTTTGGTTAAAATCATCAATTATGCAAAAACTTTGAGAAAACGTTCCAATAACCTTACTATTGCCCAAACAAACCATCTAAGTTTTTTTTAAATGTTTTTTTAGTAAAAGGACTATTAGATTAAAACACATTTCCTTGTTACACAGTTTGTGTATTAATTAAAGACTGCAGGACAGCATTGGAGTTTAAGTCTCCGGTGTTCAGACTGCATTTTCTATTCCCCACGTGCATCGATTTACATCTCCACTGCTTACTGTTAACGAAAGGATTTTGAAAATGAAATAAAAATCAATAAAGCGTAATAAACCATCCCCTATTGTATTTTAAAAGATCGATTGTCATTTTCAACATCAGATTTTTTTTTTTTTTTTGCAAGGTTATTTGGTTATTTGTTCAGGGACAAAAGGCATCTTTTCAAACGTTATATGTCCCTCCGACAACTAAATCAAGGTGACGCTATTGATTTAAAGCAAACGTTACCACCAAGGTTGGTTATTGTCCCTGTTGTAGGAATAGGAATATGTCGCTAAGCAAAATCCAAACGACATGAAGTTTAGGTAACTTTTTGTCACTTGTCCCAGGAGAGATGTGGATTTAAAAATACATCTGGGAAAAAAGATCAAAGCTCGGGAGTTCATTATCTTTTTATTGCCTGCAGCTCGAAAGAAAAGATGTCTTTTTATTAAGCTTCATCAAAACAGCTAAGCGTCTCCGATAAGCGAGACAAGAATGGGCTAAAATAAGCCAAAAGACAGGATCACATCATTTCATCAAAGGGCTGAAAGGCACACATCCAAGGTAGTTCGGTGTCACCCCGGACGCATCTCAGCTCCTACGTCAAAAACACGATAATGCTGATAGCTGCTAACCTTTCACCCGTAGAGATTGAGCGATTAAAATGACAGATTATCTTTTAAAAAGCACCGGAT
Organism: Hiodon alosoides; assembly: GCA_025775065.1. Classification (NCBI taxonomy): domain Eukaryota; kingdom Metazoa; phylum Chordata; class Actinopteri; order Hiodontiformes; family Hiodontidae; genus Hiodon; species Hiodon alosoides. The sequence continues at coordinate 12,963 of JAOYSI010001083.1, forward strand.
TTCAAACCGCAGTTCTGCCCATTTTGTCATTTTCGACTGCTGCATATCGACGCTAAACAGAACGTCTGAAACACCAGACCAGACCAATGTTTTTACAGTGACATCAGACGAATGTTACGTAGGAACTCCACTTCCCGCATAATTATATTTCAGTGTATCTATTAATTGTAGAAATATTGGAAAATACATGCATCAGACCGAATCTGAATGACAGTACGATGTAAATTTGTCGCAAATAAACAAATTCGACAAACATCGTGTGCAATTTTGTAGTTTCATAAATGTAACTTTTTTTTGTTAGGGAGTATCACTGTACACTTTTTGCTAATTGAATTAGAACAGATACTCATTAAGAGCGCGCGGGATGAGCGGCTCAGTTAGTTTTTACCATCAGTTTAATCTCTTTTCTCTTTTTTTTTGGGACCGATCCCTGCAGTGGTAATTCAGTTAGCTAAATAATAAAATCATCCCTGGTCAGAATGTGTTGACACAATGCATCTTAAAAAGCTTTTAAGGAAATCTGCTAACAAAACAAAACAGTGAGAGCATCTTCTAAATGTGCTCGTTATTCTGCTTAATGCTACTCATTGGCAGTAAGATGTGATGCTAAGACTGGAAAGATCTCAGGTGAGAATGGCTTTCATGGTGTTGTTTTTTTTTTTTTTTGGGGGGGGGGGGGGGGCCCAAATGAACCCGTTACAAAAAAAAGGGTTACAAAATAAAAAATAAAACCATAAAAAAAACCAAGAAAAGAGGTA
>JAOYSI010001084.1:0-17477 GCA_025775065.1 Hiodon alosoides
TACCCGGCAGCCCCCGCGAGGGTGGCTAGAGTCCCTAGCAACGGGGAGACGCATTTCGCCATCCCCGTTACAATACACAACTCATTTCTGTTGAAACAATAGCCTTCAACTAGGCGCCCTATACTTCGAGCATAGGCTACTTTACCGAATCAGAACCGGAAATAGTAGTGAACGAATTGGGAGTCATAAGAACCAAATATTTTTACTGAATTATTCAGAAGAACCGAATCACGCAAAATAACCATATTTTACAAAACCAATGTGTGTGTTTTCCGGCGCAACGCCGTGTAGCTTCAAGCGCTGCCTCGTATTGTTTGCCGGTCTAACGCCCCCACCTTTGGCGCGATAAACAATTTTGAGCATTTTACACTAAGTTCTGAATGACAGACAGAAATGTATTTTGATTTAGCTAGCTTGTAGTGAAACTATTGATTGTAAAGCTATTTTAACATTTTTTATCGGGTTTACACTTCACACAATTCTATCCTAAGTTCGTCAAATACTACAGTTACGTACCTCAGTGTACCACCCCGAAACCAAAGGCCTAGTCCAGCGGTTTAATTGGACCCCGTCCTTGAGAATTTCAATACATGGATCGAATAATGTAGTGTACCATATGAACCTCCTGAAGAAATCGATTCCCAGAGTAGCCATGTTAGCGAACATGGGCGTCCGTCCTCTCCTTGAGGGAGTCCTAACGCAGGACATTTGATATAGAGATGTGTTCTCTTTCCTACCAGGCTGTAGCCCAATCATGCAGCCTTCCCTAGTCACCCCCCCACCAGAGGTCATTGTGCGCTAGCATCCTTACCAGGTACCTCAAGCCAGATGGACATGGAGGTTCTGCATGGAGGTGCAGAAGGTGTTGGAACTTGAACAGTCATTCACACACCCTCCCTTGTAAGTGAGGCGTGCCCCATCTCCAGTCAAACATGATCCTGAGACCGACATGGACACACAAAAGGCTATGGTGGCTTCTCTTTATTGAGATGTTGAAAACCGACCCCAAAGCAGGTCTTTGTTTGATTAACAAGCATAGCAGTTTCCATGTCGCTATGGTGCGACAGACTTGGGATATGCTCCATAGTGATCCATAGTAGTGCAGGTCTGGCTGCAGGGTCCTGCCAGGACATGACTTTGCCCCGTGTCTAAGAGGTTCTTGAGTCCCTGTCGCTAGCTTATCGGGTGTTTACAAGATGCATGGTATGGGTCATGTCCCACATTCACCAATTGGGCTTCATTGTCATTGAGGACAGGAGCAACCTCCAGCCGTCAGCAAACCTGATTTGTGGGGCTAGTCCTGGGTTCTCTGACCATGAGAGCAACGCTCTCTACTAGAAGAATAGAGCCTCCTTTCCTCTCCTACAGAGCTTGCGAGAAGGGAATTCTCAGAGGTTGCTGGTTCTACCTCAACAACGGAAAACAAGAATATGAGCATGCTTGGCTCAGGTCAGTTCCTAGTAGTAATGGAAATGAGGCACTAATGACTCGTTCACAAACTGCAGTTATCTGAAGCAAGGAATCATAGTTATGCATATAAAGCACAGTCTGAGATGAGTGCTATGATTAACGTGCGACTTGGTATATGACTACCTATCAGCCCAAGAAATAGCCCACCATACGGAATAATAGTTCCCAAATGCCTGGTTTTAAGTCAGACATAATAAGCAGTTCGATTTATTGTCAACAAAATCGGAACTACCATTAAAAGACCTTCAATAAGCTCCAACTTGGTAATGAATAAACTTGAGAGCTGTTCCTAATGCTGCTGAGGTTCACGTGTGCGGTTTATTTTAGATTCTGTTGGGTTTCTGCTAAAGTTTTGTTTATTTTTACATGCCAAAAAACAAAACATTCCCAGCAATCAAATAAATTAAACTGAGACTTTTAAGAGTTATTACTTCAATGAAGTTGTAATTATATCCAGTTATTACCAGATAGAATGCACGTGCAGAGATGGGGTGCTTTGATCACTTTCCCAAATCGTCTTCAAATTATAATGTGTCCATTTTTTTAAACAGGGTAAAAATGTATTGTTCTTGTTGCAAGTTGGACAGTTTTAAGTTAAGCAACTGTTCACCTATTATTTAGCAAACTGCTGTTATTGCAACGGAAAACAAAGAGTCGGATCATTCTATTGAATGATACGAAAGATCTGACCCAATTCGCAAAAGGTTTTTTTTTTTTTTTAAACCACCACAAACAATTATACAAAATACACAATTTATACATAACAAGTACTGATTTTTAATACCTCTTAATAATGCCAAAAGCAAGGAATGAATACACTGGGAAACATATCAAGTGAGGGGGGAAAAAACAATTACAAAGTTTAAAAAGTTATACACGTTGAGACATTTTAAACAATCTGTACACTTAAACTATGTGGGTGTGTGTACACACACACAGTCACACAAATATTACATAAAAATCCCAGGGTAGTTCATAGCTATAAGTATAGAGCGCAGTTCTAAATAATAATAAAATAAAAAAAATCAACCGTCTGTTGTTCCAGTCCGTTCTAAGTAAATGCATTGTGTAAAGAAAAAAATTTGGACAAATAAATTTGTACCAATAACAAGTGATAATCATAACAACAACGGTAGAATGGGCCCCAATTGTCTGATTATCTATCTTTGTTACTGCGCAGGTCGGTGGTGAGAGGATCGTGCTGGATGGTCTGGTGCAGCATGAGAGCCAGCAGTCCAGCTCGGTTGGTCATTGCCGTCCTTACATTCCTCTCCTGCTCAAAGAGCTCATCCAGCTTGTACCACTGTCCACACAGGCATTTGGGGAGAGAAGGAGAAACGTATGAAATTTCACCAAGGGATTTTTAAATGAATCGCACACAATCGGGAGTGCGGGGAAAGTTTCTGCAGCGTTCGTTTTAACTGACCACTCGGACGCGTTCCAGATCCACCTCAGCCCTTCTGAGCTTCTCCCAGCAGTAGTGCTTGTTACACTTGCGCTTGGACACCCTGCAGAACTCCCCAGTCGGCTCAAACACGTCACGCACTAGGGGACAGCCACATACCTCATCAGCAGGCACCTGCAGGTGAGAAAGGGCAAAATGCCAGACATGAGCAAAATGCTGGCAGGCTAGCAGGGAGGAAAGGACGATCCAATAGCGGTTTCACACTAAAACAAGCGCTTTGGGTGGCTTCCCGGTGTTGCGAGAAGTGGGTCGACCAACGCTGACCTTTGGGTCTCTCGAGTGCTCTGGACACAAGACCTGCAGCCGCTTGCAGTAGGTCTTGCTTTGGGGGTTGTAGACGTCACAGAAGAGTCTAGTGGCACTGTACAAAGACAAGCATAGGTATATAAATACAGGAAAGAACAAAGGTTTAATAGCAATACCAAGTCTTTATTTTCCACATTAAAAGAAGAGCGAGTACCATGAACCTCAAACAAAATACCCAATACCTAATATCCAACAATGGATTGGAGCTTCAATGGACTGAAACACATTTAGCCCTTCACCACCCCACACATGGTCCCCAGCTTACCCTTCAATGCGTGTGGGATACATGGAGCCAAAAGATGTCTGACTCTCATACTGCAAAACAAAGAGGCACAGTGATACCACTCGCACTAAAACATCATCTTTCATCCTCTAAGACACTAGGACTACCTCAGTTTTTCCACTTCCTATTAGGAAAACATTAATATTTGTGTACAGGCAGTCCCCGGGTTAAAAAAGTCCGACGTACGAACGGACTGCCATAAAGCCTAAAATAAAAAAATTCTAGTTAAAGACATATGGTTCATAGTGACGAACGCAGGAGCTAGTTTGCTACGCTCATTAAAAAAATCCTGCAGCGTCGGTGGTTCGTCGGTTCGAGGGTTATGCGCAGTTAGTGTTCCGTAACATAATATTTGGTTTTACTAGTTTTCTCTAGAACAATTTTAAAGGACACAGTGAGTAGGTGTACTTGGAAGTGTTTAATATGCATAGCAAGGTAAAATATACGACCAACTGACGCTAAATACGAACCGTACGGGGACTGCCTGTACTATATTCAAAATTACAATCAGAATGAATTAGTAGGAGATTTTGCAGTAAGTAAAACGAAAATCAGTTGAAAATAATCACATCAGTTATGATTTTGTGCAAAAGTGTGGATCAAAAAAAAGACTGAAAGTTCCAAAGCAAATTTTAAAAATCGCAAAGAGGCTTAAAACTCAAATAATTGCCTTGCTGCTGAAATCCTTCTGCCACAGAAAACAATGACAGGATTAAAAACAGACGCCTTTTGAAGAAAACAGAAAACAAGGTTGAGGAATTAGTGGTGTCCATTCAAAACCAAGGACGGTGTAAAAGAATAACACGTCAAACTGGATTAGAGCCCGTTTTAGCACCTTCCAAGGATCATGGTGACAAAATGCATTCTTACAGCGTTACACACACTATATTAGATCAGATCAGTAATGGCAACCAGGCAGCAGTATTTTTGGGAGAAATCTGTAATTGTGAAGTCTACTAGAAATAAATAGGGTTTTAGTACAGTGTTGGGGTTTTCTTGTTTTTTTAAGTGCTCTCCCATCTGTTCAATAGAATACTTAATTCTATTGATCTGCCAATATTCGAGACTTCTGTATATTCGGGTAAATACGGTATTTGATGTAAAACACGTTTATCATTAAAACACTTTGTAATGGGGACGCTCATTAACGACAATTCAATTTAAACAGTGAAACGGACGAGGACTTTCTAAAAAATTTGAGAGTCAGTTACTTAGGAAAATGCAACGTCTGAAAATGGTGACAAAAACAGAGCTAAATTCCCTGTGCTCAGTACATTAACTGGCAGTGGACGGGAGAGGCAAACGAAGCTCGTTCACTGAAAAAAACCCAAGTGGTGGAACACGCTCATTTTAAAGCTCACCTTGGCATAGCACCTCTCCATATGTCGGAGTGCCACCTTGGGATTGATGGGGTGACTGCAGGAGACACAGAAGATCTGAAGGTCAGTGTCATCACTGTCTCCCTCGTTCACCTGCAGGGAAACCAAAAGAAAGCACATCAGCTCAGTGAAACGGATCGCAGAAACGATGGAGCCAAGGCACTACACATGCAGAGTAAGAAACAGGTTCATACGCTATACAAAACACACTACTAGCACAGCGGTCCGTTTATTTTAGAATACTGATAAATGCCATCTTGGTTTAGACAAACCACCTGCACACATTAAAGCAAGGGTGGCGGACCTCCGTCCTAGCAGTCGGCAGGTTTTTGAGCTACACCTCCAGTAGTATCGGATTTCCATGCCGACTAATTAAGCGATTAAGGTGTGAACCTGAACGAAAACCAGAATAGCCAGCAGCCATGCCGCCACCCATATGTGATATTTCATTGTTGACCAATGATAGACTTGAACGATTTAAATAAGGCCTCTGTTTAAAATTTATCCAGAATATAGTGGTGGCACAAGGGTACAATTATGCACAAGGGCACAAGCCATAATAAGGGATCCTGATTTACATAAAACAAACATGTAACAAATTACTAGTTACACAACTGTCATATACACACATCAAAATTTGCACTGTATCCATTCAAAATTACTCTTCACACCTGTTATAATTTCTTTATCACTAATGGACAGCTGGTTGCAAATTGTAATTGAATATTTACCACAGCTACTCAGTTTCCCTTTAACTGCGCACCCCTTTTCACACTTAAGCATCTACGGGTCACATTATAATAACGAAGATTGCCTACCCCGGCCGCAAATCCCTGGTTTAAGTAGGTATAGAAAAGTCGACAGCAATTCCTTATGATACCTACCCGGCCGGCTGAATCGTAACAAACGTAGTCTAGTGAAAAGATGGGGTCACAGACGAGTGAGGGGTTACGATGGCATGCCAAACAACAAGGCAGACATAAGGACACCTAATAAATAGCCGCCGCAACGCTAACTGCGACTGTTACGACCCTGAACTGCGATGGGGTCTCACCTCCTCGTCCTGTTGGACCACGTGCTGCTTGGCCTTGATAATGATGCTCTCCAGCTCGTGGAAGCGGCGCTCCATCTCTGTGAGACGCAGGCGGGCGGACTGCTGCTCCCTGCGGATTCGCTCCAGGAGCTTCTTACCCTGCTCCTCGGCGATGCAGGGACTCTGCTGCCACTGCTGGATGCGCTGAGGCAGGATCTCGTAGATGCGGCTGAACAGACGGACAGACAGACAGAAAATCAGCGCCGAGATTAATGCAAAAGAGGAGAGCCGATACCTCAGAACGAGAGCGCTACCGAGACGCATTCCCGCACCCGGTAAGATCAACATCTTTAATGCACTGCCCCAAACTGGGACCCAAATCATTTGTTAATGTGGTTTTTAAGTGGTTTTGATTATTTTTATCTTTATTTAGGGGAATGGTGACGGCAGTTTTGCCTGAACATACTATTTTAAGTGATTCTGGACCCTGTTCTACCCCATGTTTCCAGCTCCAATGATCATAATGTCTTACTTGGCAGCCAGCTTCATGCCGCAGTCTTCAGAACAGTATTTGGAGTTGGGTCGAGCTGCCTCTACACAGCTGGGCCCCAGGCACTGCCGCAGCCCCCCACTGTCCCGTGCCTCCCCCTTCTCGCTGTGCTTCACTCTGTCCTTGTGCTTCTGCTTCTGCTTGTGCCGTCGGGACTTGTACTCCTCTTTCTGATGGTGGGAGGCAAACACACACACACACACACACACAGGGGTCTTCAGGCTCTCTTTCACCGATACACCGACTGGCTCAAGGGTGCTCTCGCAGCCCAATCCCGCAACAGCGATCTCGTTTCAGAGGGAGACGCAATCCAAGGGAGCCCTGTATGAGGGGGGGGGGGGGGGGGGTCTACCTTCTTTTCGGATTTATTTTCACGTCAATTAACATGCTTGACCTTGAAAGCTCTCTTGCGCAGAACGGGATCAAGAAAGGGCCCATCCTCTTCGTCGCTCAGCCAAGGCTGGGGGAAAGAGATAGAGAGAGTCATGCCTCTGGCGATACTGACAATTAGCATTAGAGTAACACACATTTCCAGCGTATGAGAAAATCAACAGACACTGCCATCTGTACGTAGCCGTGCAAAATGTGTGAAATGTGTGGCATATTTAAACCTGACAGTCAAATGCTAATATGACAAACGCACACAGCTGAAAATGATTCAGAATATCTGGGACTGCTGCCTTTAAAATTAAAAAATGCAGAAAATCCGGGGCGGGTGTCTATTCTAGCTACCTAAGGAACGAGATCCAACAGTAGGCAATAGCAGTGAATCTCAGCAAACAAATCTGTCAAGGCAAGCATACAATGGGAATCTCAGCGCTCTTTATTTGTACAGAAGAGAGTCAACTTGTCAAATTGTTATCTAGCTATAATGAATGGCACAGCTGGACAAGCGGCATAAACGCTTCCTATGTTGCAACGACAGCTAGCAAATTTTATACCCAAACGTTCACCAAAAAATTAAGTGCTGCTACCGACTGTCAGATTTTGTTGACGCAAGCGTGAGCGGGACATCGATGGGCAGTGAACTGTTCTACTTGACCCCTACGTTCACTGTACTCTTCCACGCACATCCTGCATCAGAGCTTCCTCTAAAAGCCCTTTGGCAAATCGCACAACATATTACAATGTCATGAAATTTACTGGAACGTTGGGTATGTATAATTATCGGTGGCATAAACACGATCAAATCCCCCAAAAAACGATTTGTGTAATATGGGTGCACCGATACACGGGGCTCGACGTCTGGCTGTAATCCTGGAGAGTTACCATGTTGTGGTCCTCGTATCCAGCCGCCCGATACTGCTGATACAGCTCCATCTCCTGCTCATCATAATCATCGGAGAGCTGACCGTCCCTCTGCATGTTGTCCTGCTCCTTCATCATGGCGAACTCCTCATCCCGCACCCGCAGCATCTTCTGCACAGAGAACCGGCCAAACGGCAGACACTCAGGCACCACCAGCAAAACAAGACAAGTGACTGTGAATCCTAAACCACGCTGTGACAGAGAAATGTGAAAATTTGGGAAATACACGTTGCTAATTTAAATTGTGGGATTTGACTTAGTCAATAGGCCTAGGGTGTTGGTTTGTGTTCGATTTCAACTCAAACACAGTATCTACCACAGACCACAGTGTCTGTCAGAAACAACATTAGTGAGAAGCTTGTGTATAAAATCACAGGGGCTGCAACACCAGACGAATGCTGCGGCTGGAGGGTCAGAGAACTCACCCTGGCCCGAACATCACACTGCCTCAGTCGGCACTTCTGTCGTATCTTGTTGGGGCCCCCAAACTTTTTCATGTCCTTGCAGAAGTCGCACTGTGCACAGTCCTCCGTCCGCCTGCAGGGCTCACACTCTCCACACATGCGGGCAGAGCGCTTAATCTACAAGAAAAAGGGGGCAATTAGGTCTAAACACTGGATCAAAATGCAGATTTAACAAGCCCTGGTTTGCACTACAATTAAACCTTAACTTTAAACAAAATCAATTTGAATATGCCTTATATATCCACAAGATAATTTTAACCCATCGTTTTGCCATTACATTTTTCAGGAATAAAGGGATGGAGAAAGGGTAATATAGCTAACCCGTGATCCACGGCGCCGGTCGGTTTTGAAATCTGGTGTGCCACGTTGCTTCTCCATCCTATCTTGCTCAGTCTCTTTCTCCCGGCTCTTCTTGGGACGGTACTTAATCTCCAAAGAGTCATCTTTTTCTAATTAGGAGATAATAAGATATACTTTCTCACAAAGGATGCATCAAACCAGTAAAACCAATATGAAGCCCCAGTTGACAAACTTGCGATGAAAGGAATAGGGGGTACTCACTCCGACACTTTTCGCAGTACCACTCCCGGATCGCCTTGGCCATCTTCTCCGTCACATTAATGCAATCACCATGAAACCACTCATTACAGTTGTCACAACCACTGCATAGAGACATGACAGTTGGGTCACGTGACATGTCGCAAAAACGTTTTTCAACTCGGTGAATTTGAATTCCCAACTTGTGTGAACCACAGACCAAACACCTTAATGTCAACACTAATTACCTCCACTTGCTACTCTGTCACTTAAAATTACTATATATACCCAGGAAAAATCAATACTTTATACAGCGACAAAACATGGAGAGCATATCTGAGCGTCACTTATCTTGATACCGTTTTATCGCGAAAAGCTTGAACTATCGCACATACATAGGTAAGCATATTGAACGCTCTACATCGGGATTACACTTCATGTCTAACAGCCCTCTTTGGTTTTCAACGGGAAGACTGTCAGGGAAAATGAAGCCGATAGAGACGTTGAACTCACATCATGAAGCAGTTAATGTCAGGTTTGCGACATATGCAGTACACAGGAGCGTTCTCTCCATTTTCGGTCTCCATACTGCTCTCCACTCCCAGTCCTTGGTCAAAGTCTGATACCTCGCTGTCCTGAGGGTGAGGGGGTATCCGAGTGATCAAGCAGAGAGTTGTCTACTTATTGCAGCAACAGGACAACTTTCGAACGTACCTACTGCTTCTGTCAAAGTTAGACAGTGTGAACACCATCGCTGCAAAAAACGACGTCCTTAATCAAAGACAAAAATATTACAAATAACTCATTACATATTCTAGAAATCGCATTGGCCGCCAAGCTTTATCAGGCTCTAACCACATATGTAAAGAATTAGATTGCGTTTAAGAAATCACATACATTAAACTGAACAACTGTTCTGCTATGTTTCCATATCTGCTCACCATAATCTATTAACTAGCAACACCGTTAATAAATTATTGAGATAATTTAGATACTAACTCAGACACAAAAATGTTTAGAAACTTAATATAATTGAATTACCCGTTTTTCAGATATGTTCAACAATTTGTTGTCGCCTTTAATCTAACTAGGTAACAAACAATTCGATTTTGAGATGAGCTGGGTATGCACAATACAAGCTAGGCAGGAATGAGATCCTTTTAACTATCAAGTGCACGTCAGATAGCTAAAGTTAGATAACACTTACCATGGCGACTTAGATCAAGTGAAATTACCCAGCTATTTCAACTAAGAATCTGAATAAATTCTAGGGTAGAGAAATAATTTTATTCCAAACAACTATGCTTCTTCGACAATTGAACTGCGAGTGTTCCGTTTCCGCTTCCGGGTCACATTAATTTTTTCCTAACGCGATCAATTCAGACTCTTCTATGAATGTTGTAACCTACATTTAGTTGTTATTTTTTGTTTGCGAAAGCCTAAAATTAGGTTAAGGCATTTAATGCATATATCGTTGTATTACACTTATCAGTGTGTTACCCTTTATTTACTGTATAGTTTCCTTTGTCTCACAAAACATCTCAATTAAATACAAAAAGTTACCTAAAGATTAAGCAAACTACCTAAAATTCAATGAAAGGCACATTTTCCGGCGTCAAGATGTAAAATGTCTAGTGCGCCTCTTTAACTGAGATTTATTCCAGCCTCCTTTCAGTTAGTAGTTACCTTACTCCTCCAGGTGGTGGAGCTAAGGGACTCCAAATATATGTAAGACAAAACGCGTACTTACAAATGTTACTAGAAAATAAACATAATAATGAAGTCATTGTCTTTACATATCAATACCAAATAGTTCCAAGTAATTAAACAGTTACTGTTACAATTAATATAATGCCACTTTCCTCTTGTGATGTAATTGAAATCTGTATTGTAATTGAAACCTGTAATGTAATTGAACGCATTGTGGGCGTTCAGTTTGGTCGTAATCCTTTAATGCGCGTGTTGGATGGACAACTATTGCTGGTAACGCGGAGAAAGAGTACAGACCACACCGGTTTCCGTCGACAAAAACTTAACTGAAATTCTGCGCAGTTAATTTCCCACTTTTCTTGTAAAGCATTTCTTCCAGCTGAAGCCTCCAAGGTCTAAGACTGGCTCTAATTACGTTAAGGTAGGCAAATTATAAGTTTGACTATGTAACATAAAAATAGAGTGGAGATTATTTGAACTGGCATAAATTTGTATCATTATTTCCAGTTCAATTACTCTGCATATTGAAATGGCTGCAAGGCAATATCATGACAGTATGTTTACTGTATATTTAGAAATATTCCCATTTTAATTACACTTTTTTGGTCACTAAAAAAATCGAAACCTGTGTCCCCACAACGGCTAATTTTTACGCTGAAGCCTTTCCCCACATATTTCTGAATAGCTAAATAAATACTACCTTCCGTGAAGTTACGCAACAGGTTACTAAAGTGAATATATCAGTTAGGAATTCGGGTCTGATAACACATTTTTGCCTATGTTCTAGGAATGTCGTTACGACTTTAAGTTACGATACCCTCTAATTCTGAGCACGCAAATCATCAGACTCATTATATCTTATTTCGGAACATTGGAAAGGGGAAAATGTGTGAAGAAATCCTTTTTAACCCAATTCACTACAGGGCTCTCATCTTCCTGTGTCCGTAAACGCCAGCAGTTATGTTACGTTTATTCAGATCTGCCACTGGAACCACATTACTGCCGAAGCGAAGCATTTATGCGTTTTATTCTTCAGGAAAATTCCAACCAATACTCGTTTTAAGAATAATAAAGTACGTTATAATTTAAAACCGGAACTTATTTAATTATATTAGTGAACTTATTTTGGAAAAAGCAGCTAGTAAACATATTATCTATTTTTATCTAAAAAATTATCTTTGTGCATGAGAAAGAAATGTTTGTATGAAGTGGAGGTGCAATACGTTGTAACCACTTCATACAAACATTTCTTTCTCATGCACAAAGATAATTTTTTCATTATTATACATGGCAAAAAAGTGTAGGATTTGCTCAAGAACACATCTTTCACACAATAATTTAAAAAATAAATAAATTAACGAATAAATTAATAAACGAGTGCTTATGTAGCTAATGAACACAGCAGATGCAAAACACATCAATCTACGGATCCCTGCTTCCCGTGTCCACGTTTAATGCCGACTTTAGATGGAGATACTCATCCTCTCTATACTCCGGAGAGAAATCCTTTGATTAAAAAAAAAAATACTGTCTGAATTGCTCCGCACTGTGCTGAAATATAAAGATAAGGCACGAAAGGCCGTGGTATACAGTGAATATTGGCACTGCCTGGTGCATTGTCACGGTACACGGAGAAGCCGTTTAGTTTGTACATACTTATGTTATTTAAAGTAAAAACCTTTTTTTTAGGATGATTTTTGTTTTAGTTTTTAGCCAGATAGCTACGTCAGGTATAACCGCAACAACTGTGTTCAATTGGGCCAGCAGCGGGCAGGGTCAAAACGGCCCTTTTTAAAATGTTCACAATTTAGTCCTATAGTGAAACAGAGCTGAAAATCATTACAGAAATTACAGTAAATCAGTAAATGCATTGTATGCTCTCTTCAGTCTACCTGGTTAAAAAAGAACAATGATTTCAGATTACATTACAATACAGATGAGAGTATTTTTGTATTTGTAGCATTTTAGATTATTTAGTGAGTTTCGGTAGAATTGTACCAACGTGGCCCGTTTGCTTTCAGCATGCTGTCACCATCCATGGTGTCATAATGAACCTGATTGTTTTGTAGGAAAGGAACTTTACAGCTGGATCATGAAATAGTACCTGCTGGCTGTAAATCTTTTACCAGTGCTGGCGATACACTGACGATTTATTTGGAGACGGTACAACTCCTTTGAAAGCACATCTGTATAGTTCAATGAGCAAAACATTGTGTGCCTTGTTGATATAACTTAAATGGTAAAATTTTTAAGTGTTACATTATCTGTCGTCTGCTCGCTGCAAGTTGACTGTTTCTGTCCGATCAGAGTGGACAGTGGCTGTCTCGGCAGGAGACTGAAATCATGGACGTGCAGCTGGATGCAGAGGCAGGAGACCAGGGTCAGGACGTGGTCAGGAACCAGGGCATCACAGAGTACCAAAACTCACAGCAAGCACCAATCAGAACCATGGAGGATCATACAGGTTTAGGCCGTCAATGAATTAGGATCAACTCAAGAGCTCTCTCTCTCTCTTTACTGTTACTCTGTACTGTTCAAAACAATCACTGTTCTGCTCGGGCTTACTATTTTATTCCTTTGTTTTCTACTGAACCTCACAAGCTATATAAGATAATTGTGCATCTTTATTGTGAATAAGTGGTCATTGTGACCATTTGAAGCATGGTTGTGTCTTGTGTTTTTCCCACTTTCCCTCCACAAGGCGTGGGTTACAGCAGGGTTAAAACTAGGTTTATCTTCATTATAATTTTGAAAGCCAGTAGTGGGATCTACATACCTGGTTGTCCCAATACATGGCAGTGTATTGACTGAAGTTATTTAAAAGACTTGCAAACCTAAGGGTGTTTGTTACAGTTGTGGAAGCCTCATGGTTTATCTATGTGACAGAATCTTCCACAAAGGAGGCCCCAAGCCCAGATAGAATGGAAAAAACGGACTGCGCTATGATTGTTGATGTCTCCTCCAATGGGATCTCGGGTTCATTAACTCATTGTGCATCAACAACCATTCGCACAACAGGTAATGTCTCTACTGTTGATGTCTCTGCCAATGAGAATTTGAGTTCATTAACTCTTTCTGCATCAACAAACATTCACACTTCCTGAGAGCTTCCTGAGACTGAGAAATGTGGCTGGAATGATGACGTGTTTCTATAGCAGCCAAAACAGGAGAATCTTGGGACCACCTTTAATGTATATATAGCTCCATCTGAAGACCTAGCTTTGATAGACTGAGCTATTCCTCGTTAATATCCCTTGTTTGGAAATGATATCCAACACAATTGACGTGATTTTTGTATAGCAGCCTTTTCCAATGACTCTACTTGTTCCATTCTAGACATCATTAAAAATGGTAAGCAAGGTCTGTGCATAGTACATCCAGTATACGTTCCAGTATAGCAGCTACAAAGTTTGGAGTGAGTTGCTCCTCTCAAACCAAAGTCTGTATCTGGTCTCTTTTATACAGAATATCCAACGGATGAGAATTCTGTGCCCAGTCTTGATGAGAGCCACACCTCCGGTAGGACAGAAGCCAACAGAGTCCTGCCCATCTGCACACCGCCATCTGCTGGCCGACTGAGGTGGCTCCCGCCACAGTCACAAAAGAACAACGACCATAGCCTGGACAAAAAACGCCTGCCATCCACGTCCACCACCAACAGCCAGCATAGCTTCAAAACCACTGCTGCCCAGATTCAGCAAGTTGCAGGAGATGGTGAGAATGAACAGACAGTGCTTTTCACAGAGTCGTACACAAATGCTAATACCAAACTATTCTAAGAACTTAGCTATGCAGCAAATTAAAGAATTGTGTCGATTTTTAAAACATGCAGCATGGTTTAAACTGCAAAAGTAAAAACATTGATCCTTACTGAAAATAATCCCGGTAGATGGCACTGTCATCAGGTTTTAATTTCTGTCAAATCATTTACCTAAACAATACACCATAATAACTAAAAGCATGATCTTTAACATTCAGGCCTTCCTTGGTTATTAAGAGCCCATCAATATGGCCGCAATTTTACATTATATATGGTAGTTGTTGATGTCCCAGCCCAGTAAAATACCCTTCTCATTCCCCTCCAAAGTCTTGACTTCCAAAATCCAAAAAGCGACTAAAAACAAGGAATATATTGGAGATCACAAGGTATAATAAACAGCTGAAAGATGTGATTTAGGGTTAAAACAAAGGGTAGTTTCACAGTGTGATTAGTCATCAGACTGTCAGACATTGGAAAGCAGAGGAGACGTTAAGCAAATATTATTCTGCAATTAACAAATATACAAAAGTAGATTGATATGGACTGTTAAACAAAACAGTGACGTGTGTATTTAGATATGAGTAGGAAGGATTTGTTGGTTCATGTTAGTACTCTTTCATCAATATTTCAGTCACAATAAATGTGTTTAGTTGTTATTCTTACTATGTAACAGTGTGTGCCTAGACAGTAATAAAATTATACTACACCCCTTCGACATATACTGTCACACACTTTATATCCTGTGTCACTTCCCCCTTTTTGTCAACCAGTATCTGAGAAACACTCTGAAGGGGTTGTATATTTGCGTCCAATTCTGAGGTATACCTTTTCATTGATACAACTTTAACTTGTTTTTTATATATTCATAAAGTTCTCACTGTAATTTAAAAAAAGATATAGGGACTTTTGAGACTACAACACAATATATTAAATAGTCCAAAAGTTTGAAAGTAGGAGGTAGTTTTCAAATGAAAATCATTTATTATGTGTGTTGTTAATGTTGGCTACTTGTTAGGAATCCATTTTAACTCCACAAAAGTATTTTTTTAACAACCCCTGTTTGGAATCCAGCCACTAGTCAAATTTCAAATGTGCCGTCAGAAATTCATCTCCGTGTTTTCTTTATTTTCAGTTATCAAAAGCTTCTTTATGGTGCGCCGTTCATTTCAGTTTCATCTTCATCTCTTGGGATGTACTCCTTCTCTGCTTGTGAAGAATGTATCCCTCATCCTTTCTGGATTCATTTTTCACCGTCTTCTCTCGGCTCCTTATACTTATCTAAAATATTGTTTTGAATAGAGAGATTTACTGGCTAACAGTGAGGATCCAGGACGATTGGAGCCCACTTAGGTGCAGCGGTTCAGGGTCAGGGTGGGAGGATGTGGCTCTGTGAAATGGCACTCTAGGGAATGTGATGTGATGTGATGTGATGTGATGTGATGTGATGTGATGTGATGTGATGTGATGCGTGTGTCTCCCCACAGACTGCTGTGTGCACTGTGTTCTGGCCTGCCTCTTCTGTGAGCTGCTGTCTCTGTGCTCAGTGCTGGGGCAGTGCCTGTGCTGTGGGCGGGGCTGTGAGCTGCTGTGCTGCTGCTGCTGTGGAGGCGAGGCCACGGGAGGCGTGGCCTGCGGAGAGGACACCTGCGCAGCTGCACTGGATTGTGGGATGCTGGAGGACTGCTGCGAGTCCTCCGATTGTCTGGAGATCTGTCTGGAGTGCTGCTCAATATGCTTCCCTGTCTAGTTCAGGCCAACAGCTCCGAGGCCAAGATCACAGCTGAAACGAGGCAGTGCAGCACCCACACAGAGATCACATAGTTGTTTTGAAGCATATTAATATTATTTGAATAGTATTTGAATAATATTATTTTATTGTTATATATTTATTTGGAAGATTTCTGTATTTTCCGCTTTTAACTAATTGATAAATGCCTAACCTGGAAAATTATTAATAAATTTGTTCACATAGAAGACTCAGCAACAGCTATCATACATACACATAGGGTCAAAACCATCCATTCAGCTTCAGGAAAATCAATAATGACCCTTGTGATGGTTGCAATAATAATACCGAAAAAGATTACAATTACCGAAAATGCACTTTCACTGTGTTCACTGGTAGATTTTAGTTACAGGCAGTTAACAGTAATTTCTGTAGTATATATAATATACTAAAAATAAGCAATACACTAGTATATTGACAATGTAAAATATGCATCATAGTACATTGGTTTACATTATGAACAGGAGATTTGGCCCTTGGTTTTTTGGAACAGATGGTAAGGGCGTATTTCCAACCACCTGATTATCTCACCAGCATATTGATTGTATATTTATGGCATTGCTTGTGGTAACTGAGAGATGTATTTGGGCTATTACGGTTGCTATGTAATGGCAAAAACTTGCCATTTAATTACATAAAATGGGACTTGGTCGTGTCTGGACTCTGTCCTCTTTATGAAACTGGAAACTGAATCCATTTGGAATCTGAATAGTTTAAATAAGGAAACGCAATTATAGATAATTATATGTCGATTTTTCTGATTCTGAAATAAAGAAGCCAGAAATGTATTGTTAATCACCTGTTTTTGAATAAATACTGGCCTTATCAACCCAGGGAATCTCTGTGTTGTGTCCTACCTCCTTCTCTAACACAACCTTGTCTAATACAGGAAGTTTCCTTTAACCTTCCACCCATTATTCTACACCGTCCCTGTGTAGGAATCTCTGTGTTGTGTCCCTGTGCCCCTTCTCCTTCAGGGCTCCCACATTTCCCCCGGGCTGCCCTCCGAGTCCAAGTCCGCTCCAGCCCTGTGTCTCTCTGCCTGAACACAGCAGGACGATCCCCAACCTGCTGAACACTTCCCCAGTGTTCAGGTCTACTTCCTCCTGACACTCTCAGCATTTTAAAGTAATGTTTCAGTGCCTTTTTAAAATGACCAATTAGTCAAGTTTCCAGCCAATATCACACACCCTACAGAGTAAAAAAAAACTATTTAGTTCATACAGGAAACTGGATACCTACTTTTGGGTCTAATGATTTACATCTCAAGTAAAATGGCTCCAGCATCCCTTTACGGGTCCCAGTACACATCGTTGCCTGTCTGGCAGTGGGCAGTGTTTGGAGGTTTTCCAGCAGCTGTGTGTGTGTGTGTGTGTGTGTGTGTGTGTGTGAGAGAGAGAGTTTCTGTGGCTGTGTGTGTGTGTGT
>JAOYSI010001085.1:0-17474 GCA_025775065.1 Hiodon alosoides
GCTTTTGTTGTGTTTACATAATAAAAGTCTTAATTTCCTGAAGATCCAAGTCTCCGTCTCCTAACCACAGTTTTTTATGGAAAAGATTGGAAACAATCATTGTCCGTCGAATCGGAAACCACAACAATACTGCTCATAGTCGTAGTCGTGTTGTTTGTGGAATCGATGGTTGTACCAAAGAGTCTACAACTCACTTTGGTATCATATTCGAAGATCCCACTCTTAACACCTTGACAGTGGCAGCACCAGATCCCGGAGAGAGAGGACAACAGTAACCTCAATAAGGGAACCCACATCAGCAGTGGTGGGCGGAAACACTAACAACGTGTGGGCATACAGGCCATCTAATGAAACGGCAGAGATCAGAGTGCAACCAACAACTAAAGATGCAACAGTGGAGAACAGAGTCCTGATTCTGTTGCTACAGAGCATTTTGTTGCTTTTGACAATACTGTGTCATTGTACTCAACATTGGCTTCAACGATAGCACCCTTATCTCTCCACAGCACCCAGCTCTGTCCTAGCAGACTGTTGATGATACCTTAAATAAAACTTTGAATGTCCCGGATTTTCCCAGCGAGTCTGCAGATGGCCCCTCTGCATCATGCCAGTCTAAGGTAAGCCTATTGATACTTTTCTTCAACACATTTGTTTACTCTTAATTAAGCTGAACCATGTGTTTTTCCAAGAACCATTTTTCTTTTTTTATTAAAGGATCACTCTTCCAACGATGTTCTTACCAGATAAGCTACTGCCATTGTGTTGACTGCAAGAGAAAAACACCATATTTCACAGGTTAGTCTTCATCCAAGATCATTAACATTATTTTGACCTTTTGACTATGATTATTTGTAATGTTAAATCTGATCATGTAAATTAGATGGTGTTTACATTATGTCTACATTTTTGCAGCCTTGAGTCCTCTTGCTGTCAAGAGTGCAAACGACTAGGCCTACCACTCACTCTAATTCGTAGCCCCCTGTAATGTTGACAGTAGTTAATCCTATTGTGAACCATGCATCACATGCATCCATTATGCTTTAAGTTTTGTTGTGTGTCTGTATCATGTGTGTCAAGATTTCTTGCTGCAGTTACATTCTTTATTAGCTTCCTTTTACTACAACACAGCTAATATCTGTGATATGTTATTTTTAATATTGCAGTGTATTTGTTCTTGCTCAGCACAATCTAGATATTTACTTTTATTGCCCCACCATTCAGATAACTGCATTAGGGTTCCCCACTTGTCATTATTATAGAGTACACCTTAATTTTATTAATCCTTTATAGAAGGGGTAGCATCTCTAGCCTTTATGGGGGCACCACACAAAAATATACTGTACTATTGTGATGTAATTTGTTATCCTATCTGGCCTGTTTTTCAGAGTGGTGTGAATGACATCTTGGTGGCAATGCAGCAGTACCAAGCTCTGTTGGTGACTAATCTGAGGAGTCAGCTGCAAACACTACTCCAGCAACATCAGGGAAGTGAACTCGAAAAAGAGGCTATGGCAGTATTTGACTGGATTGAGGATCCATTTGCCTCTCTTTTAGCAATGTACAGGCAAGACAGTGTGATCAAGAAAAAAGAGCGAGCTCTTTGAATGTGGAGTTGATGGAATTTTGGGAAGGTTGTATCAGTAATGCTCTAACAGTGTTAAAGTTCAAACTGAGAATGGTGAACTTGAAATATTTGGAGCATTGATTTCGATATGTGGAGACACTTTAGCTCAGCATGAGCTTTGTGGATTTAAAGAGGGAGTTGGTTTTGCTTATAGTAAACGCTGGCAGTGTGAATGTCCATTTGAGGACATGCGAACGTATTATGATGAGGACAGCTTTGAGGAAAGGACAATAGAGAGACACATCTGGCAGTGTAGCGATATTGAGAAGGCTAACACTAAGTATCTCAGAAACAGCTTAAAAACTACGTTCGGGATCAACAGAAAGAGCAAACTGGTAGAATTCCTGGCCTTTAACATGAGTCAACAAACACCCCAAGATATGATGCATATAATATTTGAAGGCATTGCTCCATTAGAAATAAAGTGTGTGATAAAACAGTTAGTTCTTTTAGGAGAACTAGTCTTGGATGTTCTCAATACTGCATGCTCAATACTGCAAAGGCAGGATTTTCCAGACAGCTGTGTCTCCTCTGACTGGGATGATTTACCTGAACAGTTCTTTTTCATGTAATTTTCAATGAATATGTCCAAAATGCAGACAAGGGCTGATTTGATGATTTTCAGAGCCAAAAGAGGAAAGCAGCCATTGGGTTCATTGTATTGTGGATAATACCAGGGGTTTTTTTATACAGTTTTTCAAAACAATTGCATTGAATTGCTGCAGATTCCGATATCTCCAGTTTTGACCATCCGTTTTTGCCTCTAGCTGCCAAATACATACAGTCAGGTCCATAAATATTTGGACATTGACAAAGTTATTATTATTTTAGCCATCTACCACAACATATTGGAGTTATAAATTAAATAATGAACATGAGCTTTAATGATGAACTTTAAGTTCAAGGGGATTTACATCCAAATTGGGTGAACAGTGTAGCTGTTTTTAGTGTAATTATAACACTTCTTATCACCAGATGCTGGGTCTCTTCCCTGGTGATGCTCTGCCAGGCCTGTACTATAGCTGTCTTTAGTTCCTGCTTGTTCTTGGTGCGTTTTGCCTTCAGCAAGGGAAATGCATGATCAATTGGATTCAAGTCAGATGATTGACTTGGCCATTGCAGAACATTCCGCTTCTTAAAAAAATATTGGGTTGCTTTTTAAGCATGCTGCGGGCCATTATCCATCTGCACTGTGAAGCACTGTCCAATGAGTTTTGAATCATTGGGCTGGATCTGAGTGGATGATATAGCCCTAAACACTTCATCCTGTTGCTTTTTTCAGCAGTCACATCATCTAAAAATACTAGGGAACCAGTTCCATTTGCAGCCATACATGCACATGCCATAACACTACTTTCACCATGCTTCACAGATTAGGTGGTATGTTTCAAATCATGAGCAGTTCCTTCCCTTCTCCATTCTCTTCTCTTTCCGTTATTCTGGTACAAGTTGATATTTGTCTCATTTGTGATGCTGTTCCAGAACTGCACAGGGTTCTTTAGATGTTTTTTTTTGGGAAACTCTAACCCGGTCTTCCGGTTTTTGGGGCTTACCAATGGTTTACATCTTGTGGTAAACCATCTGTATTTGCTCTGGTGAAGTCTTCTCTTGATTTTTGACTTTGACACAGATATGCCGACTTCCTGGAAGTTATTCTTGATCTGGCCAACTGTTGTGAAAGGGTTTTTTGTTCACCAGGGAACTAATTCTTCTGTCATCCACCACAGTTGTTTTCCGTGGTCCTCCGGGCCTTTTGGTGTTCCTGAGCTCACATTCTTACTTTTTAAGAATGTACCAAACAGTTGATTTGGCCTCACCTAATTTTTTAGCTATCTCTCTGATGGGTTTGTTTTAATTTGTCAGCCTAATGAGGGCTTTCTTCACTGGCAGTGACAGCTCTTTGGACTTCATATTGAGTCCTTCCTATACCATTTACCCGATTTGGATGTAAATACCCTCAAAATCTCTGCACTTTGAGCTCATGTTCATTATTTAATGTCTACTATAATATGCTGTGGTAGACAGCCTCAATAAAAAATAACTTTCTCCAAATATTTATCGACCTGACTGTATGTACACACACATACAACTCTCTGCGGGGACCACTAAGCTCTTTCAACAGCACCTCACACCACAACTTTGAACTACCCCCTACCAACTACATGGATTAATTGTTAATGTATGTTTTGTTTTACTGGCTATTTCTATGCATGTTGTTTATTTTAACTGAATACTTTGTGGCTTGTGCTGTACCATTAAAACAAATGTATTACATTTTCTTGGTTCAACGTTTTTTTTTGTACTTTGTAATCTACTTACTTCACAGCATCTACTGTGGATTTCTATTCAAGCATTAGCAGAGCATGAGGATTAATTCCAAACCTGGACAGCACCTAGCTTCTTCCCTTTTTTTACCAGCTTAAACACTGCATGCATTATTAAATATATTCCACCAGACATCATGTTACAACCAATGTGCATGCATCTCAAGTGGGATGGTGAGAGTGACCAAAAATAATAATACACTGTACAGAAAAGCAGGAAATCTCCATCTTGGAGGAGCCAAAAAGTTTTCATTTGTGTTTGTGTTTTGCCCTCTAACCTAAAACAGAGCACTTATGTAGCACATAGGAAATAGATTATTATTTGTGAGAACGTAAATAACCTGTTCATGATCCAGCTCTAGTTTCCCATAGTAGGGACATATCTTTAGTTTGTGGCTATCATGAAATGTAACACCACTGGGACGTTTTTTGCTGTTTTTGATTTGCTAATTTTAAACATCCACATTGACATATATTAAAATATGCATATCACAGCAAAAGAAAAAAGTAAAAATAAAAAAGTCAATACACACTAGATCTAACCATCCACTACTGCATGATCAAGACCTTGTGGGCTTTGGAGAGTGGTGGGAACTCTCTTCATGCTTTACCAGCATACTCACTGGAGTATGCAGAGGAGTGCATGGCAGTCATTACTGTAACCTGTTTGCTCAGTTTTTACAAATTTTTCAATGGTTTTGACCCTCATCAGCACTCTCAATGATTCGATGGCTACTCTGATTTAACTCCAAACGCAGTCGTAGCGATTGGCTGAGCAGGAAATCAAAGAACAGGACTGCAGTTCTTTGATTTCAGCTTTTAAATCTTGAAAGATTGATTCCCTAGATTTCACTTCTCTTACATTCAACTTGTGTCTAGCGTGTTCTTACCCTTCTTCTTCTCCATTCTCTTGCAACAGATTAAGGAACATAGGTGGCTCCCTTTTCTGCTTTTTCAGACGCAGCTGTAATAGCATTATATCAGACTCCGTGGCTCCTCTGCGATCAAATTCTTCAACCTGGTGGATGGGTGAACCGGATTGCTGGCAGAGCCATGTTTCAAAGGAACTGTCGCTAGGCTATGGCAAAAAATATAAACTACTTTCAACTCACTTGTACCATAGATCAGTCCCATATGGAAGCGTTGATGTAGGAAATGCGTAGTTGACCAGTCCCGACCGAATAAATCCTGGAAAAATAGCAGCCTTTCCACCGATGACGCACAGTTTTCCTGTGCTCCCGAGGGTTAGCGGATCCTCTTGCACACAACCTCCACAACTCTACAGTCTACACAGTACCTCCCTTGTAATACTACACAACTTGTTATATCCAAGTACATGAATTAGAATATTGCATACTGGACCATTAATAACTAAAATCTCACTTGTTCTCCAACTCATTCACCGACTTTCTTTCGTCACACTATTTTCTCCAATTCTCTGCTTCTTTCCTTATCCTTTATCCTTTCGGGATAAAACACTACAGGATATAAGCTTTTATGGCTGATGAATCATATAGTGGGACTAGGTGTATTAGGTTCAGCCTCACAGAACACGTGCATATTAAAATACATCCTAAAACTATACACAGCTAAAGGGACCACTGATTATATCAGCAGAGCTAAATGTATTAGGAACTGGGCTAACTAACTAACTATTTCATATTTTCTAACAGTTGAAACTAAGTTGCCAAATTAAAATGGTTGCTCACAATCTATTGCTCATTTTAACATTGCGACAACAGTCAGCTAACAATAGCTTTTTTTTTTTTTTTACATTCAACATTTCAGTATTTTTGAGTACATAACTACCATCCAGGTATTTTACCATCCACAGAATTTTATCTCTAAAACTTTATATGGTTTAAAAGCCTGTATTTTTTCTTTTCTAAGATTTTAACTCATATATTTTCCCAAAACATAAGTGGATGGCCAAGGACTTGATATGATATTGGATTCAAATTTTTCTCTTTTATACTTCTCCCACTTTGTTTTACAAAATAACCATTACTTTTTAACTACCTATTAGGTTTACTTTTTCATCTCTTTTTCAGCTTTTTCTCTACTTCTTGCTGTTCATGGTCTGTTAAAATTCAGAAAAATTTAATTTTTTTTGCTTCTAATGTTTTTCCAAATATACTAATTAAAAACCCGAAAACCATAAAGTAATTTATTTTTAACCTTAAACAACTTTATTGTTGTTGTTGTTGTTGTTGTTGTTGTTGTTGTTGTTTTTGTTGTTGTTGTGAACACACAGGAAGATGGTTAAAAAGAGGCTTCCCCGCACTTTATTCGCTGTTTATTCGCTTTATTAAACCCCACTCCTCCCGGGTCCCTCACGTGATTGCCAAGTTAAATGCTCCATCATTTTAAACTAAATGTCACCAGGTCTTGCGTGCACAACCCCGTCTCCCTGCCTTTCTTTCCTCTTTGTCTTTGTCTTCGTCTTCGTCTTCGTCTTCGTCTTCGTCTTCGTCTTCGTCTTCGTCTTCGTGGTTCTGCTCTGTTTTGCTGCTGTGACACTCAAGTTCAGCTCCCTTCTCCTGCCAGCTCCTAAACTGTCCGTCTACTGGGAAAACTGGGCTGTTAATCAACCGAATTCCCAGCAGGTGCTGACGGGCGTGCCCGTGCTGCTCTGGCACATGTCTGCGAGACGGACGCATGCCACACAGTGTTATGATAAAACTGAGAGGAGTTGGTAAGAAGCACAAAGCTTTTTAAGAAACTACAGCAGGTTAACAGTTATCGGCAGGGGAAAACTTTCAAGTATCTTCAGTGCTCCAACATAAAGAAATTGTTAAATAAATTAAAGTTAAAGTGGGTGGCTTTCAAATGAACTTGTAGGGAATTTCATACATTTATCCCAGAGGACACGCAGAGATCTAAATTCACTTAAATGATAGTTTAAAATGTAAAAGAGTCTGTAAAGCAGAGAAAGCTAACGGGGTACATAAGCATTAGTCTATAAAAGAAACAAAACAAGGCACAGTTAATGGAGCGCTTAGGTGGAAACAAATTCACGCACAGTTTTAAATATTTAGGAAAGCATACCCAAATTGTAGGTTACAGCCTTATGTGGTATCCTGAGATACTGAAAAGCTGCAATTTTGTCACAGGCCAAGATACTTTAGCCGAACTATTCCAGGAATAGAAGTTGTTTATGTCTTTTGGCTTCTTACCAGAGAAGAAGACTTATCCTTTATTTACTGGTCACGATGGCACGCCGACTAATCTAAGAGGCTAACGTGAATCTGAGTCCTACGGAGGCTGCTTAGAGTCCTGTGCATTCTCTGGCGTCTCGTCAGGGAGAGGATTAGTTTCCATAAACTAATAATTTTGTCAACAATTTTGTACTTTGTACTTTGCTTGAACTGTTGTAGTCTATGGTCCCGACATTATACAACGTTTTAAGCTACGAGTTCACACCATTTCCATGGCAAAAACACTACCAGCCATTTAATTTAGTTCCTGATTGGCAATAGATAAAAGAAAAGTACAATTTTTTATTTTTTAAAAAGTTTTATTATTTTTGTAACACAAAAGAAAATCTAAACAGAACACAAAATAATTGCTGTCACTTTTTCACTCTGAGGACTGAGGATTTTTCACTTGACTTGGCAGCACAGGACACTGCGTTACATGCCTCGGCATTAATGTTTTTCTACCCTGTCCTTGATAAATATAATAAATAAAATATATTTTAAATGCTGAATTATAAACTCCTGCAAATTATACACATTGAGCAAAGTAGTCAATTTCTTTTAAAAACGTCCAGTTGTGCCCTTATGTAAGTTGCTCTGGATAAGTGCGTCTGCTAAATAAATCCTTGTAGGTACAGCGAAGATAACGATCAATGATGTCAATGAGTGGTAGATGATGACCTATAATGGAGAAAATCTTTTTATTTGTTTTGCATGAACAGTGTTCAGATACCCATTTTGCAAGATAGGTGACCCAGAAGTCAACCAGCTGACTCAAAAAAGTTGAGGTTTTCACGTGTACTATTTATATTCAATCTGGATTGTGCCCAAGTAATTTTGAATTATGACAAAAAATGAATAAATAACTCATAGATAAAATGTTATCCTCTGCAGATGGCTCAATAATAGAGTATTCTACCATAGTGATCCTACCTGTGGATCAAAGCAAATGCTATATAATGAAAAGAAAAAAATTCAACCTGAAGTATTTCAGTTTGGAAGTGGAGTTTTTACTACCCCCTAGGCAGCAACCGAAATTAAGCCAACATTGTCAAGTAATTCCCTACATGTGAATAGGAAGCAAACCTTAGAGCAGGTACATATATTATGTCCTCTAATTTATAACTCATAATTTTAAGTCGTGATGGACAGAGTGAAACTGTGTGAAACTGTATTGAATCTTTTGAAGCAATGAAGCAATAATTCACAGCCTTAAAATTAGCATGTTTTTGCGTCATCACATTCCTTGTCCATAGTTACATTGCATCATGCACGTAAACTGCGGTTTGACAGTCTGACGTGAGTGCTTTCTTCTTTTCAATTAGTGAAAGAGTATTCAAAAGTTATTTAAGCTGATACATTCTTGTACAGTTTACATTAAAATAAATGTAAAAAGTATGCACATTACTTAGAAAAATATAGGTTATTAGTGACGTACTGTATGTTTGCATTTAAAGTATACAGTTACTGGTTTCTATCTAAAGGCTTAGAGGTGGACATTGCATTCAACATCAAGGAAGCAAGAGCACGGCTCCTGGTGGTACAGCAGAATGGGCCTAGTTTATAATGGTGTGGAAAAAAAAATTATACGAGTGACTGAGGATATCATTCAAAATGACCCTGTGGTTGTCAAAGATGGGCACGCTGCAAGACACTGCAGTTAAACAGTTTGATTTTCAAGCTCACGACAGTGCCCTACACCATTGTGGAAGATAAATTGTAGTAGCTGCAGGAAACAAACATCATTACACCCATTCAGTTCTCCTGCTGGGAGCTTCAATCGTTCCTGTTCTGAAAAGTGACAGCACTGAGCATATGCACCGATCAGCCACAACATTATGACCACCTACCTAATATTGTGTAGGGCCCCCTTTTGCCACCAAAACAGCCCTGACCTGTCGAGGCAAGGACTCCACTAGACCATCAATCAATCAATCAATCAATTTATTTTTATAGAGCGTTTTCACATGTTTCCATGTCACAAAGACGCTTTACATAAAGAGAAATACAATAGACCTCTGAAGCTGTGCTGTGGTATCTGGCACAAAGACGTTAGCAGCAGATCCTTTAAGTCCCGTAAGTTGTGAGATGGCGCCTCCATGGATCGGAATTGTTTGTCCAGCACATCCCACAGATGCTCAATTGGATTGAGATCTGGGGAATTTGGAGGCCAAGTCAACACCTTGAACTCGTGGTTGTGTTCCTCAAACCATTCCTGAACCATTTTTGCTTTGTGGCAGGGTGATTTATCCTGCTGAAAGAGGCTAATGCCATAAGGGAATACCATTGCCATGAAAGGGTGTACATGGTCTGCAACAATGGTTGGTAGGTGGTATGTGTCAAAGTAACATCCACATGAATGGCAGATCCCAAGGTTTCCCAGCCGAACATTGCCCAAAGCATCACACTGCCTCCGCCGGCTTGCCTTCTTCTCATAGTGCATCCTGGTGCCATGTGTTCTCCAGGTAAGCGAAGCATACACACCCGGCCATCCACATGATGTTAAAGAAACCGTGATTCATCAGATCAGGCCACCTTCTTCCATTGGTCCGTGGTCCAGTTCTGATGCTCACATACCAATTTCGGCAGTGGCCAGGGGTCAACATGGGCACCCTGACTGGTTTGCGGCTACACAGCCCCATACCCCATATGACACCTTTCTGTCAGAACCAGCGTTAACTTTTTCAGCAATTTGAGCGACAGTAGCTTGTCTGTTGGATCGGGCAACACGGGCCAGCCTTTGCTCCCAACGTGCATCAGTGAGGCCTGGCCCTGTTGTCGGTTCACTGCTTTTCCTTCCTTGGGCCACTTCTGATAGGTACTGACCACTGCAGACTGGGAACAACCCACAAGAGCTGCAGTTTTGGAGATGCTCTGACCCTAGCCATCACAATTTGGTTCTTGTCAAAGTCGATCAGATCCTTACGCTTGCCCACATTAACTTTGAGGACAAAATGTTCACTTGCTGCCTAACATATCCCACCCACTATCAGGTGCCACGATAACATGATTATCAGTATTATTCACTTCACCTGTCAGTGGTCATAATGTTATGGCTGATCGTGTATGTGGAGACTACAACCTTACCATCAACAGGTGCGACCTGAGACAATTTTTTTAGTGTGTCACACTCACATGTGAATGCCAAACAGATCAAACAGATAAACTGGGATCCTATCCTGACCCAAGTAGAAAAGATTTCTTACGCAGGTTTGACCTCCTGTCATAAAGGATGATTTACTTAGGCCTCATGCAAAGTGACTGAGCAAATCTGAGCGGAGTGTGCAGTATGGCTGCATAGTCTGGGGGTCCAGAGTAGTTCCGCCCCCTAGCTGTTGGAAGAAGTCCATGAGAAAAGTTTAGCCAGATCTTACAAATAGAGGCCTAACATGGATCAGGACATATGTCATCAGCCATGTCATCAGCGCTCTGTTTCAAGCAGCCTTAAACCACTTACCAGAGTGGGCTGTGCAGACACCAAAAGAGGGGTTCAAAAGGATGACTTGAGGAACCATGACAACCAAGCTCTCTTGTTTTGTGTTCCAGTACAACATGTCACATACAACTACAAGACAGAAACCAGCTGAGATGCTGACAGGGCAGAAAGGCAAAAGCTCACCTGGATCTGATGCATCCAGACATCAAGAAACACGTGGAACAGAAGTAGGAGAAACAAAAAGAGAGACATGAGAGAGAGTTAAACCCCAATGACACGTCCGCAACTTTACAAGCAGTTAATGCTGGTTGACAGGTATCATTCAGAGTTAGAGTCAGAGCTATCCAGTCTCTATGGGGTAAAATGTACTGATGGTCGATTAATGCGTAGACACCAGGACCACATCCGCCTGACAGAACAGCTATGGGTGGTAATACACTAATTGAAACCCCACAGGAAACAGTTTCTGATATGGGCATTCAGTGGTTCCAGGAGTGGGTGATGGACTTCCTCTCACACTCATCCTACCAGATTCTGTGCTGTTGGATCCAGCTCCGCTGGGATGTGCCTCACCTGTGTCTAGTGTAACACCAGGAGTACTGCGCAGGTACTCTGTAGTTCAGACTGGGTTACTCATGGTGGTAGTGTTTGTTTAGAACAGCAGACCTAGTTTACAGGAGCTTGGCTTTGGCACTGACCGTGAACTTTCCCCTTTGTTGATATCATCACCCAGAGTCGGATCTGCAATGCGACAACACCACGTGTTGAATTAGCTGCATTGCTGTTTTACTTGCCATTACATTGCTATTTTGTCGACCGGATGTAAGAAGTAACTTCAGGAATATATACTTCTCATTAACATTGGTCTCTATGGGCCCTACATTTTAGTACCCATAAACAGTCACAAAAGACTACAATTCCCGGCATCCATTGGTTCTATCGGCGCAACAAAGTGGCATCAATTCCTTTCAATGTAGCCATTTCCAATATGGCGGATGTTATTGTTTGTGGCATTAGCTAATCGGGAATGCTAACTATTTGGTAGCCTTGTGCTATATGATAGCAATCTAGATTGTCTTTTCTGCTACTGTACCCATTATCTAGCAAGGTAATTGGTAGCATGCTTATTCTAGCATTGTTCTATGTTTTAATATCATATACATTCCACTAGTTGTTACTACAAGAATAATAATTTACCCTTTTATATATTTCAAAGAAAAGAACATTGTTCACAAATTTACCGTCCATGAGTGACCTCAATCTCGTGGATGAGTGTGTGTTTGGACCAATAAAGAGGCAACTCAATTGTACTACTGACTGGTCTCTCATATCCCTTTGATCGGCGACCCAGGGCAATAGTTTCTCACTAACCCCTAATTGGAGATCCTTGCTTTACTTTCTTTACAGCAATCACTTTAATCTATAATAGGTAAACTGAACTAATCAGACTCAGTTATATGTACTTTATCTGTGTTAGGACATTGAGGTCTTCTAATGTTTTTCGCTGAAATAGTGTGAAACATTGTATGGACCATGCACAGTCCAGGCTTAACTCTAAAAAGAGGTACCCAATAAACTCTCCAGCATGGAGAAATCTACTGCGCTGCCACAGAACATTCTACCACGTGAAAAGTCCATTGATCAAGGCACATGAGTTTTATTTTCAGTAACATGGATCCTATACAATTGTGAGCCAAAAGAGGCTATTTGAAGCTTCCAGAGCAGGGCAACTGGTTCTCCCTGCATCTGTACCTAGTAACAAACTAGAACGTTGGACTGCGTGTTCCTGGGGAACCACTATCTCGGAAGAAAGGACTTTCCAATTGTGATGAAACCTTTTTATACCGGATGAGCTGGAAAAATTCTTCCCTCTGGCAGGAGCCACAGTACCAAATTCTGGTGTGGTGAGTTTGCATCATCCCCGGACCCAGCGAACCCTGGAATCAGGAATTACGCACCGAAGAAAGCTAAAAAAGCTTTGGGACAGTGCAACGGAATGCGAGGATGCAAACCAGATAACTACAGAATTCCACCTCCAGGATAAATTCACATAAAGCTGCATCTGGCAGGCATTAAAATTTGCTGTTTAAAAACTGAATATGTTTCAATGTTTTGTGGGCAAGTTAGTCTAAAAAGCTACCCGCTACGTAACCTGTTTTGTTTCATTTAAAAACATTTTAATGAACTGTTTATGAACTGTGTTTAAATCAGATAGATAGAACCATAGATATTTGTACATTGACGAAGTTATTATTATTTTAGCGGTCTAAATGGTTACTGCTCTTTTGGACTTCATATTAAGAGTCACCAGCAACAGATTACAAATGCAAATGGCACACTTGAAATAAAATCTAGGCCTTATTACCTGCTTACTTTTGAACTAATTGAACTAATGAGGGAATAACACACCTGTCTATGGAACAGCTGAAACAGCTGGGCAGCCAATTGTCCAATTACTTTTGGTCCCTTCAGAAGGTGGGGACCACATATAAAAAGTGCTACACCGTTCACCCAATTTGGTGAAAGTCTGCACTTTGAGCCAATTAGTCAATTTCAACTCCAATATGCTGTGGTAGACAACTAAAAATAATAATAACTTTGTCAATGTCCAAATATTTTTTTGGACCTGACTTTGCTTTTCTACTTTCATTTTCTCAACATAATTTCATACTATTTTATAACCTTGTTACATACCGTGTGTATACTTTTCCGGCATACCATTTAAAAGGCTAATTACTTTGAAAGCAATCAATGCAACAGCAATTGCAGCTCTTATGCAACAACAATCAATGGTGCCTTGTCAGAGGAGCTTCCCAACATCGTTTAGATTTAAACAATTATTTGTATATTATGGAAGTATAAATCAGCCGCATTGGCATCCCATCATCACGGAGCAGATATCTTTCAAAGACAATAGGGAGTGTAGTTCAAATTTCAATTTTATTCATCATTTAGGTAATATAAATTTAAAAAGCTGCTAAAATGTTATGTGGACTTAAAAGGATAAAATTTATATCTGGACAAATTAAAGATTTGATTTAAAGTAAATTTTCCTCAGATAAATTAAGGCCTGACAGTGCTGATGATAGTAGAAGCTGTGTGATGTTTAGCACAGAATCACATTAGCAGAATAAATATACACTTTTCATCTTCATACCCAATATTTAATCAACACAGCTTTTGCGAGAATACATTAAACATACTCACCAACACGAGGGACATATTGCTTCAGTTCTAATTATGAAATTGAAAGCTGTAGTTGTGCTTACATTCCCAATGCACATGAGGGACCTTAGTGAAGTGAAAAGAGAAAAGAAGCTTTTTAAATACATATACCATTCATGCCCAAATGCCAATTATAAATATATTAAAAATCTATATATATATTTCCTCTTTGCATAAAAATGAAATCAGAAATCAGAAAAATCATGGAAATTTGTACTTACATATATTTAATTTAATTACTCATCAGAATTGCCCGAGATTCAGACCATTCACATTTGAAGAGAAAGTCAATCGAGGCATGCATATCCTCATTACACCATAATATATCGTACATAAAGTAATGTTCCTTCAAATCATACATATTTTCACATATGGACAGTCACTTTTATGTACGTTATATGTGCATATATTTACATATGGACACCCTAGTCAATTCTATACTAATCAATTATCAGCTAGTAAACCGTAAAAAAAGCAATACAAGAAAGAGATCTTTATGCTAAAGCTATTTAAACATGAAAACTCGACAGACTTCTTATCTGTCTGATATATCATCTATCTTATTTAGCTCCTTTGCATCTGTGCTTATTTAAAATAACAGGACTGCAATGGAAACAATGAATACACGTATAACGTTGGTGGTGTTTTTTATGGTGCTCTAAGTTTATTTTTTTACTAGGGAGGAGTGGGGAAATAAATTGCCCAGAAAATATCTACTTCAGAATACTGTAATTGTTGGACGATTATCCGCCTGACCACAGCAGGACAAGTGAATACTCCCAACAGTTCCACCCAGAATTTTTTATTAGGTCGCACCAACTATATTCCATTTCCCTCAATACACAAAAGTCTACCAACATGCTCCAGTTCAGTAGCTTAGTAGCAGTCTAATGTACACTTGTTATGAATTTACATTATGAATTTAAGTTAGTCTACTAATTTCATCCAGATGACCTTTTACAGATGACATCCTGTTCAAATGTCATAATTATCTTTCATTAATCCATCTCTTTCCAATAGCAATTGTGATTTCCACAGAATTGTTGTATTAATTAGGCCAAGAAAATTTCTTGTGGGCTTGACTAATGTAATCCCAGTGATGACACGGCTAATGTAAGAGATGAATTTTGCACTTTTTTAGCCAGAAATCAACTGTTCACTTAATATTAAATAAAGCTGAAATAAACCAACTGATTAATTGCCTACAGGAAGAAGAGGTCATCCTTGTTCAAGAGGCAAAGCAGCAATCGCTGTCCCTGAAAAGGCACGAACGGAGGTTTCACAGTCTGCTCTACACCTTCTGTGTAGATGGTAAGAACTTTGCAAATATTTTTAGTCTTGCTGAAATTCTATTATTTGATAAATACATATGAGGTCTTTCAAAATCATCCACCATCACCCATTGGCAACCCTTGGAATTTTGCAAGTGGGGGGATTTGAGGGCTTGAATGTGTGTTGCGGAAAAGACTGGCCTAGCTGAGGGCTCACCAGGACACTGTAAAAGAGAACAACCTCACAACAGCAGATAACCTGACCTTTGATCACATTCGGGAGGAAGAGGAGCATGCCAACAGCCCAGAGGAAGACCTTTTATGCCAGTAGCACTGATAATATCTCCGATGAAGTGGATGTGCATGCATAATGGGTTTAGAGTTTGAATTGTTTGAATAGTTGAATTTAGATTTTTCCCATCTTTCAATTTACACAATTTTTGAAGATGAAAGGTGTTTGGTGTATTTTTAAAATAGTACATTTTACATGTAATGAAAGCTAGTGCAATTAAATTCTTGCTCCAGGCTTTCTGTGTCCTGAGATCCTGTGTAAAAATCTCAATTATACATTTTTATGTGTGTTTGTGTGTGTGTGTGTGTGTGTATCCGTATTTGTGTAGCTTTGGGGACATAAGAATATAGAACTTGACGAATCACACTAGTTTTATTGGATATGTTTTTCGGTGCTTCCTTTTTTCTTTCTGTTACTCCTGAATACATTCCTGAAGCGTAATCATTTGTTTTCTATGTCCTATGCTGTTTTTCAAATAGTCATTAACTTTAATTAAGACCAGTTGTTCCACATGGCTAGGGTCTAGATTTCTCTGCTGTGGACTGACCACATTTCCAGCCGTGCTAAAAACACGCTCAGACTGGACACTTGTAGGTGGACAACTGAGACGCTGCAGTGCAGACTCAAGAAATATGTTTAGAAGATTCCGACGTCTGATGGCGTGTATTCTTACACCAAGTTCCTTCAAGAAGGTGAGTTGAACCATATTATATACAATTTGATGCAACTGTCATTCTCGAGGCAACCAGGTCCAAGGAAAGGCACACGGAATCAACTGACAGAGATACAGCCACGGAGGTGAGTATTAACTTATTCAAGCTGTGTTTAAACCATGCACATTGGCATACAACATGATAAACGAGATGTTGACTTAACGATTGCTTGTTTTAACAACAAAATTGCCTTCTAGTCTCATATGTGACCCCAATAATTAAACTGGATGAAATGAGGCATGATCCAGAGAGGTCCTTAATTATCTTGGATATTTCCCCCCGTTCCTTACATTTTGTACGTAGGAGTTACATTTAGTTAAATTTAGTTTATTTTGACCTGCAATATTGCAACTGAGTGTTTTGATGATCACCATAATTTATCCTGTATTGATGAGAGACAAGATATGTGGTCAGGCACATTGACAAATAAATGCATTATAGACATGTGAAAAACAATTTTCTCATGACTCAGAGAACATATATTGTTCCACGTTGTCAGTTTGTGTGACTGTTATTTTACATAAATCTCAGTTGGTTTAATGTGATTGTTGTGGTTCAATGTCATGGTTAGCCAGAGTAATGTGTTCAATGTGCTGTACTTGTTAAAACTAAATAGGAAAACAAATGTAGCTTATGTAATGCCAGTTTAACTTTAAGTGGTTGGCATACTATAACACCTATGATGAAAAAACTCCATCAGTGTACTCTGAGAGTTAATGTTTAACACTTAACAATTGTGCAGTGTCAATTCAACACTCTGGTGTTGTTAGTGTAGTGATAAAAGTGTTACTTTGAATAAATATCAAATGCAAATGGAATCAATCTCCTCAAGAAAATCACTTTAATAATTTCTTTGCTCAGGATTATTTTTCAGCAATCAGTAAAGCAAAACTTTGACTTCTAAATCATGGCTATTATGGGGAGTCTGATGACCAAGACATAAGTCTGCATGCCAGTGATATAGCATGATTACGTTTGCATGTAATCAGCTGGTGGCAGCTGCTCTCTACAGACTCATTTTTGACTGAGCAGCCCTGTTTAGGAAGCATACCGTTCAAACCCATTTGGAACACATTAGAATAAGTGTCCCAAACATTTCCTGCTCTAACTTTCCTGGATAGGATACCATGCCAATTAGGACATTCGCAGTTAATGGTTGCAAAAAACCCAAAAAAGACAGGAGACAGGAGACAGGAAGGAGCCAGTTGTTGAGGTGACCAAAGGTTAAGGACAGGGCATGAGGTCAATCAATCTATCAATCAATTTTATTTTTATACAGCGCTTTTCACATGTTGCCATGTCACAAAGACGCTTAACATACAGAAAGATACAGTATGTCCCAGGCCTGACCCCCCAAAAGCATGCCAGTGGCAACAGTGGCAAGGAAAAACT
>JAOYSI010001086.1:0-17473 GCA_025775065.1 Hiodon alosoides
CCCCCCGCCCAATCGATGGGTTATTTGTTATTCCTCCCCCACTCGCCTAACAGTTATGCACATGTATGTTTTTTCCCTGCCAACACACTTTTTAAATCACCCAGTGGGAGATTATTTTGTTGGGTGACCTAAGAAATAAAGACAGAGTGACTATTTGACTTGAAACATTGTTTAGTGACCGTAACCCCAAGAGCGAACCTCAGCTTGTCCTCGTTTCCACTTTACTTTCCTATCTCTTATGAAGTGGCTTTCAAACATTGTCACAGAGTTTAAACTACCGACGGCCTATCATGGGCATCAAGCAAAGAGCCAGCTTGGTTTTTTTTTTCTGCTTGTATGTCTGCTCCAACATATGGATCTGGGTTGGATGGGGGTTGGAGAATAAATCTGTTTTCCAGGCTAACTGGTGTCTGCTGTATGATATTTCATCCTTTTCTCTCCTACCTGTCAACACTGTGTTCTTTTGGATCACTCTGTGTCTTACTGAGTATCTAACTGTGCTGCAGATATACAGGAACTTAAACATCTGCTCTGTCCTAAAACAGCCCCTAGCCATCCCTGTAGCAGCAAGACATTTACCTACCTGCGGGATGTCGTCTGATTTAAAAAATGCAAACGAAAAACTAAAGTTTGTTTCATGCATAATTCACATAGTGACTGTCTGCAACCAACTAATTTACTCTACATTTATTAAATGGCAATAATCTGTGGTATTATTCACACAGTGACTGTCTGCAACCAACTAACTCTACATTTATTAAATGGCAATAATCTCTGCTATTATTCCAGTTCCTGTCTTTCTTGTATCTACAGGAACTGCAGGAGAATAAGGATATGACATGAGTGTGTGTGTGTGTGTGTTTGTGAGAGAGAGTGTGTGTGTGTGTGTGTGTGTGTCGAGGGAGGGGTTAGAGGGGGGTGGGGCTGCCATATCTAATCTGCTGCCCATGTCCCAGGCATTTCAGTAATATCTTGGGCATGGCAGAGGGTTATGCTATCTGTCATTAATGTAAGAGTTGTGTTTATTTTTTCTATTTTTTTTAAGATTGTCTCTTTGATATAACTTACACATTGTAGTTTGGTTTAGATTAAAGTCCAGTATTTGAATACTTTCAACTGCCTCAGTTGTAGATAAGTGATCGCAAACCCATTAAATTCATTAATCAGTAGTCTGTCTGCATTTTCATCCACACAGATTCTACTCAACATTAATATCCTAAAGCATCTCCAATATGTGGCATTTGTTTAAAACAAAGTACCTGTCAACTGGATGGTTTTTGTCTGACTGTGAAAGTAGCTAAAATTACTCATCGCTCATATCATTATATAGAGAGCAGAGATTTTTTTTTTTGTTGTTTTTTTTTTGGGGGGGGGTTACATTGTTGGTACAAAAAATACTATGTGAAATTTCAATTAGGCATAGGTTTTTCTTGATCATGTCTTGATACAGGTCTAACTATTGCCTTTGACATGTTTTCAAACTTACACTTTCAAATATGGATACCAACAGCCTTGCCATTCACATCATACTCAAGGTGAAAAAAAGTTAGAATTGCTATGGAAACAGATTGAAAATTTGAACTGTGTTTGAATTATGCTGTATTTTTTATTTTATTTTTTTGCAGTTGAAAAAAAAATCACTTTAAAAATAAAGAAAGAAAAACCTGTCAGTAAAACTGGGACTTTACCCAACTTTTGTCAATCCATTATTCACTGGTTCCGTGATTCGTACCTACGCAAGATGCTTGCAAGCTTTATCAGGTAACCATCCTCAATAACTCTTTTTAAAATGTCTTTTAAAGATTTTATGAAGTCATGTTGAATTCATTTCCTATTGATGGTTTTTGGATTGATTGATCGTCGTGGCTGCATGTGTCTGCATCTCAAGAAAAGAAAATGTGGTTATTGTGGAAAGTAATGCAATAATAATGACACAAAGAACAGAAATGTCTCCTTGAGTGAAGTCAATTTTCACATAATTAGGTATAATATCTCTTATAATTATCTCTTTCTGCCTGCCTTAGATTATTTTCATTTAATTTTTGAAAGGAGTCTGAATCACCATACTTCATTTACATTCACATTACTGACTGGATGGCTAATTCTTTTCTCTTATTTTTCCCAAGGTAAATTATGCATTTCCAACTGGAACACTCCACCATTCTTTGTTGTGTCTTTTTCCTTTCCATTTTCTTTTTCCAGATCCAAAACAGCTTCACAGAAATATCTTTGATACTGCCTGTATCACGCTAAGCTGTATTATCATGGGCGATGAACAGGTGCCTGCAGCCTGAAAGGTTTCTAGTCCTGGCAGAACTCCTTACCTCTCTTTGCCACGTTCAGCGCATAAGGTAACAGAGTGGAAAACAGCTCGTTCGAGATTATGGGCATGTCCTAGCGTGTTACTTGGCTTCTTGAAATTATGTCAGTTCTCCGCGGAAGGGCTTTAAAGAGCATAATTTTCTTGTAATCTGTAGAAATTAATATTTTTTTTCAAAGATGGTCAAAACCGAGGATAGAAATTAGTTTCTGTGCCTTTTGCTGGGCGCCTTTTAAAATATAATTTTCAGTGAACTTTGGGGTAATCAAAGCGTACCTTCTTTGTCAGTCTCCCAAGAGCAATAGTACCTTCTATGTCACTATTTTCTTCGTATTTTAAATACTTTAGCTATTACATTGGAATTCCTGTTGATGTTTTCAGCTGTGATATTAACAAGAGAAAGCCTTTCAAGCCATACTTGAAACGTTAGTTAAACCGGACCGTATCTGTGCGTTTATTATTTACAGTGCTTCAAACAAAAGTGCTCCTAACTCCTTTATGGAGTGCTAACTATACAAGTATCCTTGGAGACGCTTAGGCTGGAACAAAAAAAAGATATAAAAATAAAACACAATTAAATGCAGCCTTAATGTAACAATGCAACGTTCTGTCATTTATCTATTTATCAGCTTTTTATTTGCTGTTACTATTAGAATTG
Organism: Hiodon alosoides; assembly: GCA_025775065.1. Lineage (NCBI taxonomy): Eukaryota > Metazoa > Chordata > Actinopteri > Hiodontiformes > Hiodontidae > Hiodon > Hiodon alosoides. Next base: position 2,979 of record JAOYSI010001086.1, read on the forward strand.
TGCAGATATTTGTGCATGAAAAGATATAGGTTTAACACAATGGAAGAAATGTCATCATTAAAATTATATATGATCATGTGTCTCCCCTTTAGTCACCAATTCATTGGCACCCTTTATGTCATTTTTTAATTGGCCTTGATCCAAGGCCACAAGTGTCTATTTCACCCCCTTAAAAATGGGTGCGATTAAAACAGCAATCAAAACAGGTGCAACATCATAAAATAAAAATAATTATTTATAGTTTATAGTTATTTATTTGGGTTATAGCAGTTGTTTGGATTGAGTGAAAACCATTCGGCCTAGCATTTGTGAATATTTAGTTTATTAATTGTTTTTATTTGATTTTATTTTTTGAACTTTATCAAAGCAAGTTACAAAGCTTAAAATATTAAACTATACCGAGCTGGACATCTACCGCTTACGGTCGTTTGATCAATCTTTGTTTAGATCAATCTTAAAACTTCTAGTCACAGGTTTATTCCCTTGATCTATACCCTACACCAAACTCAAAGCACACGCACAGATCTGAGAACCTTACGTATAAGGTGCCTTACGTATAAGGTGCAAAAATGTTTTTATTAGGCAATTCTGGATTTGTTCTCATCAATGAAACTGCGCTAAAAAGAGCAGGAGTCCATTTTAATTCGCAGCTGAAAATATGGCCTTCACGAGTAAGCGGGAAGGCTTTTTGAATAACTTATGGCGCTAATTACCTGTGAATGGCCACATGCTCAAAAATCTGTAAGAATTTACATAAACAGGTTGTTGTTTCATTCATTTAATTGATTGATATCGTTGGAATTTTATCTGACAGTAACTTTACTTACTGGAACTAAGTATTGCAATAAACTTCACTTCCCATATTTGTATTGTTAGTTCTGTGTGCTACAAAAAATACACAAATGTATAAATCTTACTATAAGAGAACATTAACTGGTTGTTTAAATGGTTATTGCCATCAGCTAAAGCTGACTTTAATTAGGTATTAGATCCATCTTGCTTCAGTTTTAGGGATTTGTGAATTTGGAATGGGCGATTGTGCTAATGTATCTCAGCTCATTGCTACTACTCCCACCACCATATGTGTGTGTGTGTGTGGGGGGGGGTCCAATTTATCTCCTCCAATCCCTTCAATGCCTTCAAGCCACCCATCTCCATTCCACACAGCATGCTACACTGCTCGCAGAGGAGGTTCAGCATTGACTGGAGGACAGGCATATCCCTGTCGATTGCATTGCCAGTTGACCGGCACCAGGAAGCTGGTAAACGCTTGTTAAAGACCAGCTGAGAGAGGCCCTGTCGATTTAACCCACCCCAACTCTGCAAACTCTGCCCCACAGCTGTGCTCTCCTGGTCACGTTTGGCTAAAGAGAGGAACTGGATTCAAACCAGAGTACTCCAGCTCATAAGGCTCAGTCTGCACTCAGGCGAGCACATTTACCAACAGAGCCACTTGGGAGGCTTGGGACTTGGGTTTGGGATTTGGGATTTTCACAATGGAAATATGTGTGTCAGCACATACAGTACTATATGCATGGATGCAGCCAAGAAACTTAGGGCCTGGGGCAAGACTTATTGTCAGGTCCCACTGCCAACACATCAATCAAACCCAGATAAGCCCCTTTAAGACTAAGCTGAGGCAACATTTAGGGTTTCCCCATCGCTCATGTAACAATGCACACTGCACATGAATAATTCTTCACAGTTGTTTTAAAATTGCATATATTACAATAGTAAGTTTATCATCTACATAAACAGAGTCCATTTTATATATTACATTCTTTGTTATTTAGCGACACTCTCATCTAGAGCGGCGTACGTAGGTGCCAATGTTTGAGTAATAATCAGAAAATAATCTGTTTCAAAGTAAACAGCTTTTATAACTATCAGTGCATAAATAATTTATCATACATAACTGACAGAGGATAGTTCAAGAGTGTGGCATGAGGTGTTGATAGAGATTGAGTTTCCACTCAAGGAGTCGTCATTTCACCATTCGGACGCGAGTCTGAGAGTTGATGTTGATGTTCTGCTCCGCAGAGAGGGGAACACTGGCGCCCTGCAGAGGCAGATCACAGGGGTCCTGTGCGAATTTTACGTCAAATTAGAGCACAGAGGTAACTGGGTGAGAGTAACTTTTATTTGTCACACTATTAAATTTTTGCAAAAAAATACCAGTGATTTATCAACCAATTTCTTTTAGCATTTAGACATAGTTCTTCATTTTCTAGAACTCTTCCTAACACAATCGTTTTCCAAAAGTGCATTACGTAGCTGCAGACTTGTGCAAAGAAAGTTTATACTTATGGAAAACCACATTCTCATTCTCTTTTGTACTAAGAGGGGATTAGCATTTGCATTTGTGTGTTTATTTAGGGATGACAGTGCTATTCTTCCTTTTCTTTTGTTTATTTCTATTCTTCTTAGGGAAAGTGCTTCATCATTCACTTTGCTCCTGTTTACACCTCAGGCACTACCCACATGTTCAAATATCTGTGCAGATTTGCATTTTGAGAACTGTTTGCATTTCATTAGCTGAATGTCGCAAGCGATTTTTCACTTCTGTTGTATCTGTATGTTGACACTGCCTGTCTCATCAATTCCTTCCTGACAATTCTCAAAAAATGGTGGATGAACTGCTCTGCCATTCCTACAATATTGAAAGCACAAGCTATAGCTACAAGGGTTAGTTGAGACAATATACGAGTTGAATCTGGCAGTAAATGTAGATAAAGTGTATAAGAAGGTTGAGTTTAGGACATGCTTTTTCAACATTCCACACAGGTATCATCTATCCACATAGGTCTTACTTTTCATTAATAATTTACATCTGTGTTATTCCTGGAGGAAACTTCAGGGTGTTTGTTCCTCAATATTTCAGTGGACATCTGTATCACATGCATTGTGTTTTGCAATATAAAATCATTAACAAGAGGAAGCGTACCCAATGGTAGGTACACGTGTGGTCTAAACATGTGCTCAATGGGAGAGACTGAATATGGGCCTGAGAGTTTTACAGATGTATGATTTTTTAAATGCTTATGTTTATAGAGTTGTGGAGAATATGGGAAAAGAAAACAGAAAAAAATTGGCACCTCCTTTTTTGTCTTGGAACCATCTTTGAATCAAAAAAGGACGTTGATTTTAAATGAACAAAAGTGCGAACCTGTCAGTGGTTCATAAATCAATGCCCCGTGTATTATAAGTAAGTACTTACAAGGTTTTTTTTAAGGCAAATTTTTAGTCTCTTGAAATTTTTTTAATTCATGTTGATAAACAATTGATTTAACGCTGTTTATAGCTTTGATGGTATACCAAGAATATGTAGATAGAGTGTAGATACAACAGATTTAAGATCCCTTATTGTGTTAAAATACGAACGACCGGCAAAATGCATAGCCTAGCACCGAGCCCGTTACCCAGGCAACAGCAGCAGTACCATTTTGTCGCCGGCACTTAATTAGGGCAGTACTGAAATCGAGCTAGCGGCTTATAGGCACGTGCTGCCTTTCACTCTACTCACCGTAATTAATTAGCGCTAGTATACCCTGAAATTCGTCACCCTTCAACTGCTGCTACAGGGGGAAAAAATGTTTTTAGTAATCATAAAAGCTTCATCCAAAAAAAAAAAGTACTTCTGGGGCCGTGCTAACCTGGCAGTTTAGTGATCTTAATGGGGAAGAGGTATTTCGAATAAAAGGCCTGGCACACAGGACCGATGTGTTGCTTAGTGATGTGAATGAAGGGGGACCTGTCTTTAAAAGGGTGATGTATTCAGGAAAAGATCACTTGCACATTATCCCTTAGCAACGCCATTAATGCTGATGAAGAGAGACCTGCCTGGTAATTATCTGACTTGATTCGCGGTGACACGGAGACCTTTAATCAGTGCTTGGCTCAACCCCACCCTTTCATTGAGGGCCTCACCACAGCTTTGTCTCCTCACAAGAATATTTTCAGTGGTTGGGGAGGGGTCTTCTTCACCTGTAACAAAGGCTTGCTTGTAGCATTTATCTGTCTCACTGAACGTGGACTGCGCTGTGTACGCCTGTGTACCTTAGTCTGCTCCAGACTAAAACCTGTAGACACAGTTCTGATTGTGGCATACGACAATTCAACTTTCTATTGTGTTTGAAGAAGATAGGTAAATAACCCAAATTAATTTAGTATAATGTTTGGTATGAAGTGGGTGTTGATATATATGAACTTGCCATGGTTTGTCAGGGAGAAAGGTTGTAGCGCACGCAGCAATGCCACGCCGACACTTGATTGCACTTAGGCCTTCGATGACAGAGGGGATAAGACTAAACACAAAAGCTTTGCAGCGGGGGGTGACTCCAGCTTTTGCGGGCCACTCTCCGGTGCCACCTCTGAGGGAAACCCCACTGATAGCACTGGGCAACCAGCCGAGCTGGCAACTCACTTGATGGCTTGGCGCATTGTACGATTGTGACTTGACTTCAAGCCACTTCTGCAAAAGCTGCCCAGGACCGACAGGAGTCTGAAGGGGCAGCCCCATCTACTTCAGAGAGCTTCAGATATTTCTACTATGCTCAGGGGCTCCCTGTCTGCAGCCCCATGTTTATTGATCTCCCCAGTTCCCCCCTGGAGTTGGAGGAAATGGGGCAGAAGGCTACATCATCGAAATGGCATATTATTTGCTTAAGTTATTTTTCATTGCTGCAAACACAGTCAAATCATTCATACAGTTTACCTTGACCTGACAAGGGGGGGAAAAAAATGGATTAAACCTGACCATCCCAGACCTGTGTTAAATTACTGTACTTCATTTATTTTCGTAAACCAAGTCAGGGTTGTGGGGCACTGGAGCCTAAACCACTAGATACAGGGCATGAGGCAAGGTATACCCAGGATGGAACGCCAGTCCATCAAAGGGCACGAGTCGGGTAGACTGACAGACTACAGCTGCATACTTGCAGTGTCACAGCTGCATACTTGCAGTGTTTTTGTTTTCCTGCAGAATAACTACGAGCTTGTTGGATCTGCATTCTTTTCCAGATAAAAATAAATGCAAATTAAAAGACATTTCCTCCGTGCAAAACAAGCCAGGCAATTAAAGAGTCTCCCAGGTTATTGTAGTTAAGTTTATTAATTTAGCATTTTATAAGTTTATCATTATTAATTTGGCTTCTCCTTCTGTTTGCCCCTGTACCTTGTATGTAATTACTGAGAGAAGTCGTGAAAAGTTAGAGCAAAGTCTATAGCGACGGCGATGCTTCCTGCTGGCACCCGCCCAGAGACAGCACATCTGCTCTCTTGCTGGCTATCAATTCCAACCACATCATAGCCGGCTGAGCCACAATTTTTCTGCTCCTTTTCTGCTCTGCCAAGGGCTCCCAAGATTCTGTTTGAACTTTCCACATCCACATGGAACATCTGTGTGGCTCGCTTACACGGAACAAGGTACATGGAACGTGGACCCCCCTACACAGAGCGTGCAGGTAGATCAGCCTCACAGAACATTTGGAGCTAACATTTGAACATGGAACTGCTAAACAGAAGTTCCTCATATGGCAGTGAAGCTACAGGGCTACTCCACCTAGCAGCTTGAGCATTGGTTGAGATCTGGTGACTGCAAATGCCATAGCAAATTATTTGCATAATATTAACACTCATCAAACCATTCAGTGTTTTGACCACTTTATTCACTTTTATTTTGTCATCTCTACTGAGTTTGATAACAGTGATGTTCTTTTCAGTTGTTTCTGCCTCTGGAAGCAACGTCAGCACAAGGACGGTTTGTCGGGAGCTTAATGAAATTGGTCTCGACAGCCGAGCAGCCCCACACAAGCCTAAGATCGCCATGCACAATGCCAAGCATCGGCTGAAGTGGTGTAAAGATTGCCATCATTGAACTCTGTACTAGTGGAAACCTTTTCTCTGGAATGCTGAATCACGCTTCACCATCTGGCAGTCCAAGAGACGAATCAGGTTTGGCGGCTGCAATGAGAGCACAACCTGCCCCAATATACAGTGTTAACAGTAATGTTTGGTGGAGGAGGAATTATTATAGTCTGGGGCGCTTTGTCATGGTTTGGGCATATTAATGCCCATGATTTTGGAATGAGACGTTCGACAAGCAGGGGTCCACATACATTTGACCAAGTAGTTTGTATAGCAATAGTAGTTTCTGGTTTATATTACTGTTCCTTCCTTTGCCCGCATTGCTCACAGAAATGTTCTACGCTATGGTAAGAAAGTATCAAGCAATGAACATGACGCAAAATATCTGTCAAGAACTATGAATCTGCCTCCACAAATATGAGAGATATAGTCAGGTAAGTAAATTTCGATCTGGAATTTACCAGAAGTTCTGCATGAAATAAATGATTCTGTCCATTTTAGCCTATTGAATGATAAGTAAAAATCTTTATTTAGCATCCCCCATATATGGAGATAAATGTGTAATTTCTACAGAAAATAGGAAAAGTTATTGTTTTTGCCTGCACGTTACAAGATGGTTGCCTAGCAACCGACATTTTTTTAAAGTTCTGTAATGAGGTTCAGGTGTAGTTCTAAGTTTCTAATACAAAGAGTCACTAACAAACTTGAAACACAAAGGAATTGCTTACTTGCTTACTTAAATGGTTTATGTGCTACAGAAGTCAATCGCCCAATTCATTTTTTTTTTGTACTTCTGGTTTTTTGAGTAAATCAAGTCTTCTTTCAGTTTTATCTTCTCATGACTTACTTAAGTGATTGCACATTTATGTCTAAAGGATTGAAAATTATGCAAATGCTTTTCCTGCATGGAATTTTATGTCTAATTGAAAGGGTTGGAGGAGTTTGAAGAAGTTGCTCTGATGGAGCAAAGTGAAGGTGAAGATTTTCAAATATCATTTAAAGATCTAATGGGCTACAGCTATAAACAGGCTATGAAACTTTCAAGTAATACACATGGGAATGGTGTTGAACTGTTAGAACCCTTCTTGCTTTATTTCCTTGCTCAACTTCTTTAACCTACAGGTTATAGACCCAAACACCTAGAGTACCCAAGTATGGAAACCTCGTGCTTAGCAGACAGCCAGTTTGCTCTACAGTTTCCTAATTGTGTGCATGACCTGTACACTACCATTTAAGAGTTTGAATAGGAAATATAGCAAAACATATAGGAAATGTAGTCATTGACGAGGTTAGAAATAATTATTTTTAATTGAAACAATAGTTGTGTCCTTCAAACTTTGCTTTTGTACAGGAATCCTCTATTTGCAGCAATTACAGCCTTGTAGACCTTTGGCATTCTAGTTGTTAATTTGTTGAGGTAATCTGAAGAGATTTCACCCCGTGCTTCATGAAGCACCTCCCACAAGTTGGATTGGCTTGATGGCCACTTCTTACGTACCAATCGGTCAAGCTGCTCCCATAACAGCTCAATCGGGTTGAGATCCTGTGACTGCGCTGGCCACTTCATTATAGACAGAATACCAGCTGACTGTTTCTTTCCTAAATAGTTCTTGCATAGTTTGGAGCTGTGCTTTGGGTCGTTGTCCTGTTGTAGGAGGAAATTGGCCCCAATTTGCTTCTGGCCATTTTGGCCTGTAATCGAACCCAAAATTGCTGATGTTCCAGATACTCAACTAGTATAAAGAAGGCCAGTTTTACTGCTTCTTCAATCAGCACAACAGTTTTCAGCTGGGCTAACGTAATTGCAAAAGGGTTTTCTAATGATCAATTAGCCTTTTAAAATGATAAACTTGGATTATCAAACACAACGTGCCATTGGAACATAGGACTGATGGGCATAGGTTGCTGATAATGGGCCTCTGTACGCCTATGCAGATATTCCATTACAATTCAGCCATTTCTTGCTACCGTAGTCATTTATAACATTAACAATGTCTAAACTGTATTTCTGATCAATTTCATGTTATTTTAATGGACAAAAAATGTGCTTTTCTTTCAAAAACAAGGAGATTTCTAAGTGACCCCAAACTTTTGAACAGTAGTGTATGTCCCCTCTTCCTCTTGCTAGCCCTTTTATATATCCAAGTAATTCTTAGTTAAAAACATTTCCTTAAACTCTAAATGATTTGAAAGTTGAGTTCTCGCTAGATAAGCAGTCGGATGCTCTGTTAACTAAGAGCCAGATTTTAATTACTGTTGATTGTGTTATGAATGTTGATTCTACATCATGCAAGTTGAATGGATGTTGTAGTTTGAAGCTGGCTTAATGAAAAACATGGCAACCATCTGGCATTTTCAGTAACATTACTGAAAAGGGAAGCCTGAAGTTGCCAGATGTGACTTACTGCTGACAATCACGAAGGGTGCGTGCAGTTCAGGTTTATTGAAAAAATGAAAGCCACTGTGCATTGTTTGAATTAGAGCTATAGGCAGGACCCAACATGACAAATCATATTTTACCTGTGTGCTCCTATTACACCCCCCTGCTCCCACTATCATAACAAAGTTTTCTTCCCTTTATGTTTGAGATGCAACAATATGCACAGTGATAATCACATAATCTACTTTTTTTGGATTGATTCAAGCTAATATCAAAGCTGTGACATTTACATTGGGTAGATTGTTAATTATTTTGTTAATATTCCATGGCTACATGTTTCAGTCTTTGTTTCCTCTGTTGCCTGCCTCGGGTTTTTTTTGGTTCCAGGAGATCTCACAGAAGTGAGATTAGTACCACTTATTTGAGTAACATTCACACTGGAGGGTAGAGTAAAAACTTTATTGATGGTGCATTGAAGTGCAAATGTGAACAGTTTTGTCTCACAGGGGCCCCTTCAGAAACTATGGCTTGAAATTCAGGTGTGTTACTCACTGGGAGAAAGTTTATTGGGCTTGCATTGAAAGTCTGGTTAAGTTGCTGTTATCAGTGGTATTAAAAATGACTCAGCAGGGAGCAAGGTGTTTGTTGACTAAAAATAATTTTGTACCAAAGCTTGTATCACCCAGGAGCCTTGATGTTGTCTCCGTGGCACGTTCTCCTGGTACTCTTTTAATTCAGTCTATTAATAAATTGCAGTGATTATATTTGGTGCACACACCACAAGTAGGTATTGCATATCAGTAATATATTAGTTTGAGAAACATCTCCTTTTAAAAATGTTTTTCATCTACTAGAATGTCAATTTGTTTTATGTGCTGTGGGCTGGTACAAAGCGATTTTCTCTTCCCCCAACCTTCATCCATGGCAACGCACTTATTTACGAAGGAGTGCCAGTAAATGTTTAATCACCCACAGGCATATATTTTATATTCTGCACTCCTTGCTTGTGGAAGGTAATCGTAAGGCAGCCAAAAAATAAATAAAAATGCAGACTATTGCCCATGAAAATACCTTCACAGTTACACGAGATAATGCTGAAATGTTGTACTAGATTGTCTCTTTAATTAAGATGTATAACGTGTGCAAATTTGAAGTATGTGATTGTCCTGCCCGGAACAATTTATGTGGGAAAAAAACAAAGAGCTAACAAAGAAAAAACAATGTGAATACTCAGTATTGTTATTTAGTTTCGGTGACTATAGAAATGTACCAGGAGCTCTGGTGATTGATGCCCACAGAGATGAAAACGCCCCTATAATCTTAACTCCATGGATGTAGGGAAGTCTTCCTCCGTTTGTAATCGGGCAGGAGATTCACTGTGGTGCAATTGGATGCGTGTGAGTTTGTGAGTGTATCTGTCTGCATACTTGTCTATGCTACTGTGGCACAAGATGAGGCGAGGTACAGGGGGAAGAAGAGGGTTGCCAGTTCAAGTCCCACCCCAGCTGTTTTATCCTTGAGTAAGGTGCGTAACCTGAATTGCTTCAGTAAAAATGCCCAGCAGTATTCAAGTGTAAGCTGTGTATGTTCTGGTTAAAAAGCTTTGGATAAAAGTGTCTGCTGAGCAACTGAATTGCTGAAATTTTTAATTGACAAGCAAGCGACATGTGTGATGAGCATTAATGTGTACCTTACAAGCTAAAAAATGTCAAACAAATTTTGGTCTCCCCTTTTCATTACTTTGCAATAATTTCTTTGTGGTTACTCCAGTTTCAAAGCCACCGATCCTCACACCATGTGTTCCTGTCAATCGCAGTAGAAAAATCAGGACATTTCTTTAGATATATATCCTATCTGCAAGCAGCAAAAAGCACCAATGATGCCAGTAACATACTCATTAGGTGCACATGGTAGCATGCTGATAAATTAGCATACCCTTGCCAGTCTCCCTCCTCTGTCCTATTCATTCTTGCATGAATTATTTTGCAAAAATGACGTGTATATTGAGAGATTCCAGCAAGCCTGTAAGATAAGCCACCGGGAAACAGTATCGTTAAGTGTGAAAAACGGAACATTTCAAAAAGAATTGTAAACTTTGAGAAGAATCAGTTCAGATCTAACAAGGGGTAGCAGTGTTGTTCTCCTGAGGAAGGTAGTTTGCCTATAATTGCTTTAGTAAATATCCAGCTGTATAGATAAATAAAGTATAAAATTTTACGCTATGTAAGCTGCTCAAGAGTGTAATATAATGTAATCTAATGCAAGCTACTTGAATCTGCCCCTGATGCATTCAAAGTGCCATCAACACAGTTCATTATATCGTAATGACCGGCAGGAAAACATTTGCGATTGAGATAACGAGGCAATGAAACAATGTGCTTGAGAAGATGGCTGTGTGGATTGATGGCTGTCATCAACAAGATGCCCTTGAGAGTTTAGCCTTGGTCCGCAAGAAGGTGAAGCGGCCCACACAAAAATTGGGGCAACAGGTGAGACTTTTGGCACAAGTCATGGTTGGTTCAATCAATTACTGAAGTGTAATAACATGAAACCACTCCGGCCGTCCGACATCAAAATATTATAATAGAAATACTAAGAATGTGGACAGGAACTTGGACAGGAAGTGTCGCCCTCACCACCCTTGCACTGCTCCTGGCCTCGTAGCATAGGAGAAAAGGATGGAAAAAAACACCTGAAATGAGCCAGCTGCTTTTTTAAAGCCTTCTCCTGAGCCTGCCCCTTCTGTTCCTCGGAAAGTCCTCAGTGATTGTGCAACGCACGGTTGAACCCCAAATGGAATGAAGGCATCTGTCGCTGCCGTTTCGAAGCGCAGGCGTCTGTGGTTTCCGGGGAGGGCGGCGAGCGGGTGATGTGTACATGGCCTCCCTCTGATTTATGCCTGCGCCTTTCCTCTGCAGGTGTCCTGGCAAAGGAAGAGGCGTGCAGTGGGCAGGGCCCTGCCTCGGTGCTGCTGTCTCTGAGGTGAGCCTGGCGGGGGGCTCGATCTCTCGGAGCTCCTGGCTTTTGTTGCCGCTGACCGACTGCCATTATCTCTGTCCCACACACACAAACAACAGGAGACCCAAACATGAGGGAGAGAGTGAGAGAGGGAGAGAGAGAGAGAGACGCCCATTCACTGGCACAGTGTTTACAATTCTGGTGCTTTTATGGGACGTGGGTGGTGTGTGTGTGTTTGTGAGGGAGTGGGATAATTTAACATAAATGAAGGTGGCAGTGTAATAAACATGCACACAATTGACGGGGGGAAAAATCCAGTGTCAGAGGGGATATATTGTATACAGTCTGGCTGTGTCTTTCATAGGCACTTGTTTAATTCATGCACGACCACAATAGTTGTTATTATCACCAGTGCTTTTGAGCATCGTGTTCTCAATTTTCCTCGAATTCTTTCAAATGTCGGTAGATTAATGTGGGTCAAAACGGCGGTTCCCCATGGTTTTATACATTATTTAACAGCGAGTTTGGCTACTGTCTGGTAGATTTACAGGCAATCCAGAGATCACAAACACAATCAACATCCTTATTTAAATAAAGAAATGGTCAGTAGGCAAGCTACCGTTGTGATTGCACATTAGCAAAGAATTATATGACTTGTGTTTGAGTACACAAAATATTAATTTAGAAATATGTTGGGGCTGGTAATATTTGGCTCTGTAGTTTAGTTGGGCTTTTGGCAAAGCATTGTTTCAGCCTTGGCCATTTAGACTTTTAGCTTACAATGGGGAGGTAACAACAATCTTTTATTTCGGATCCCACGCCTCTGACCGCCAACCCTTCAGTTTGAATTAAATAAAGTAACCTTTGCACTAATTGTCGCACTTCAAACCATTCATTCAGTAGTAATTTCGTCATTCAGAATGCCTCAATTGTCTATGCTGCACCGGTGCATTTAAAACATATTCCGACTGCATCATTGGATTGAATGGATTGAACTTCAATTTAAACTTCTATCGCGCGTGTATTCTCTGTGTCATTCTCCTGCATGTCACGTCTGCGTACAGGAGGGATCGGACACAGGGATCAGAGGAGTCCCTTTACTTCTTAATTTCATTTTAACAAACAATAATAAGAAATCTGCAAAGATTTGTCTGCCTTTAAGAACTAAACAAACAAGAACACATTCTATTTCAGTCTCCCAATAACCAATTTACTTGGGGTGGGGGGGGGGTAATGCTTAAACTGGCATAAATAAAGAATATTATGAATGTATTCTTGCCAGTTAATTTATTAACTTGTTTCATGCAGACAGATCAGAATAAGAAAATGTTTTGCACCATTGTTCCGCCATAGTAATACAAAAAACGTACAAAGTTTCTGGCTGAAACTCAAAGGCCAAACGTGTCAGTGTTTTGCTTCCATTAGAGATGCGGAGGGAAATGAAAGCCAATCTGTTGGACCCTTAGACTAGGAACATAAAAGAAAACATTTCTCTAAATGCCCACATGCTGCTCATTAAAAGTGTGTCTAGGGCACGGGTTCGAGTGGCCTGATGATGCACGTGGTGCTGCTGACATGCTTTCCAAGAGACACCTGGCATGAAGACATTACTCTTCAGACAGACAGGGCACGCCTTTTCCCTACTGATTGTCATCAGGCTGAGCCTCTTTTAACAGATTTATCAGGTGAAATCACTTCATCACCTCTGCCAAACCACCTCCCTGTCTAGGGTGGCAAAACTGTTCTAATGCCACAGACTATGCCTAGAATGAAAAACATATGCAAATGCTGTTTTGTTGTGTCTCAAAGCCTTTTACTCTAAACTAGCATTTGGGGAACTCTTGGATCCGGAGGAGGAGTGGAGCGGTAGGTGGAGGGAGAGGCTTTTCAGTTCAGGCTTTTCAGTGTGTTTGGATTTGAGAAATTCTTCATATGGAACAAAATATTTTTACTTTTTAGCTACTTGCAACCTTGTCCAATGCCTTGCTTTGGAAGAAGACAAATAGCGTTGAGGGGCGGTTGTTGGGTGGCCCACAGCTGGTGTCAAATTCTTCAGCCAAACTAAAATCAAATTTGTCTATCAAAATAATAATAATATGTGCATTAAATCCTTTGTATACTTTTTGGCCAGTTCTGCTTCCTTGTCACGTCATAGATATCCCTTGATAATTGTTAAACTCTGTCACTCGACCAATTCGCATGAGAGAAGACAATATGTTCATTTTTATGGTGGTTGAATGTGAAGGCTTATGAAGAATAATGCCAGACGGGCAGGCAAGATTTTAATATATTTTCCTGCGTAAGTTCTAAAATTGGTACAAATATCAACAAAGATATCAAGCAAAATTCAAAGTATGCAACGTTACAGATGGACGATAATTAACCGACGCGCGTTGAAAAGCAAGCATACAGTAGCGAAAATAACATTTGAGTAGGTAAGTATATTATAAAACAAAAGCAAAGATTGCGTAGCTTGTTCGCTCTTCATAATATGCTATTACTTACTGGCAATCAGCCGCACATTTCCATGATTAAGTACCGGTGGAAGAGAGTCTATTTGCATAAGCGGGTGGCATAGAAGTGATTGCACAATGTTTGATGTTAAAAATGGAACATGCAAGTTTACACAAATATTACACAAATTCTGAATCTGAATCTAATCTACATGTGTTATCATTAATAAAGGACATTTTTTCCAAACAATAATAGCCTTACACAGACGAGTAAGTAGAGTGCACTTCAAACGTAATTTTTTTCAGAACAATGTATGTATACATATGTATATACAGTACTGTGCTAGCTTTTTAACATCATTGTAGTCTTTGGTGTTCATTTTTTGTCTTCTATATTAGTGTGTCAGTAGAAAAAAGTAATTTTTAGATGTCCAAATATTCATTTTCTGAAAGAAGAACAAGGAGTTCTGCAACAGATGGTATGACCTCCACAGAGCCCTGATCTCAACATCATCGAGGCTGTCTGTCATTACCTGGACAGACAGAAGCAAGCGAGACACCCTAGGTCTGTGGAAGAACTGTGGAATGTTCTCTAAGATGCTTGGAATAATAATTCTAAAACTGCATGACAGTGTATCTGTAAGTGTAAGAGGATTAAGTTTTAAAGGCAAAGGGTAGTCACACCAACTTTTTTTTTTTTTTTTTACTGTTTGCTGCCCTTTATAGTAATTACTTTATATTTCAAAACTTTTCGTCTCATTATTTTGGAAAGAACCTTTGCTTTACAGACTTTTTTTTACATGTGCCTAAGACTTTTGCACAGTACTATATGTATATAT
>JAOYSI010001087.1:2817-17472 GCA_025775065.1 Hiodon alosoides
CATCCAACATCCTGTTATATACACAGTCAGGGGGACAGAGACGGGTACACAGACATCCAACATCCTGTTATATACACAGTCAGGGGGACAGAGACGGGTACACAGACATCCAACATCCTGTTATATACACCCATCTCCACAGGTCTCAGACAGCCTCTCTGTGCAAACGGCCCCCGTGGCCCCTGGACCGTGCCAAGCACTGCGTCTGGCAGGGAGTGCCATGCCCCGAGAGATACCACTGACGTGGGGTGAGTCAGACGCGCCCCTTGCATCCCTCTGCCCCGGAACGCACGCCTGTTATTGTTGTTCACGTGCAGAACTACGTACTACAAAGGCATCTGAATGACTTTCTGAAACCGGAGGGTTTCCAGGTGTGGAGACAGATTACGATGCCCTGTGTTTAACTGGAAACGTCGTATATTTCCACTGAATTTGTGTCAGTGTGGGTGGAAACCTTATCAGCTCAGGCTAGAACATTCTGTTCCTGAAACGTAAGCATTTCTTGCCAAGGCCAAGAAGTGCCCCCACCCCCCGGTTGTTGGTCCTGTTGGAAGTGTTCTGTGGCTCTTTCCTGTGCTTTGAGTTCCCTCTTCACTGATGGAGAGTTTGTTCTCCCCTGCGTATGCTGGAACAAAGCGCTGCACCTCCTCTCCTCTTGTGGTTTTTTCCCCACGTCACAGTCCCACCTCTGTCCGGTCTTGGTGCCGAGTACAAAGACGGCTCTTCTTGTTGACGGCTCCAGCGTTGTTTTAGCTGCCCAGCCTGCACCTGCTCAATCGTCTCTTCATCTCGGTGCCGGGACGGCTTCCACTCAGCCCTGACCCCTTCCTCCTCGTGTGCGCAGACCCCCCTGCACAGGACGGCGGAGCGCCCGTCTCGCAGTACGCCGTGGAGATGTCTGAGTCGGCACTGGGCCAGCGGTGCCCGCTGTACCAAGGCACAGAGACCAACTGTACCGCCAACCAGCTCCTGCCCGGGCGCTCCTACTGCTTCTGGGTGAAGGCGGCCAACCAGGCAGGGGTGAGCCGTCATAACCCCTAACAACCAGGGCCGACGACTGTCTGTGGACGGGCCCCTCTCTCTATGGGGTGAATGTTTGTGTGTCTGACTGTGATCTGTCTGTGGACGGGCCCCTCTCTCCATGGGGTGAATGTTTGTGTGTCTGACTGTGATCTGTCTGTGGACGGGCCCCTCTCTCCATGGGGTGAATGTTTGTGTGCCTGACTGTGATCTGTCTGTGGACGGGCCCCTCTCTCCGTGGGGTGAATGTTTGTGTGTCTGACTGTGATCTGTCTGTGGACGGGCCCCTCTCTCCGTGGGGTGAATGTTTGTGTGTCTGACTCTGCAGTGGGGCCCCTCTCTCCATGGGGTGAATGTTTGTGTGTCTGACTGTGATCTGTCTGTAGTGGGGCCCCTCTCTCCATGGGGTGAATGTTTGTGTGTCTGACTCTGCAGTGGGGCCCCTCTCTCCATGGGGTGAATGTTTGTGTGTCTGACTCTGTAGTGGGGCCCATTGGCGGAGATGTGCGAGGCCTCTACAGCCCCCGGGCCCCCGGAGCAGTGCTGCCCCCTGGTGGTCACGGTGAAGACGGCCACCTGCGTGTTGGTCAGCTGGGAGGTAAGCGCTGTGAACACCTGTGTAAGCGCTGTGGAGCGTAGTCACTCCTGTGGAGCTGTTCAACTTCATCACAGACTAAAACATTTACCCTAATAGCATGTTTGATTAGGAAATCTGAGCATCTTATTGAGAAGAATAGCCCTGAGATTTTTTTTTTATTATTCATTGTATCGGTGGAAATGATTAACATTTGCACCTTTTTCTTTTGTCATTTGCATCAATCAATCAATCAATTTATTTTTATAAAGCGCTTTTCAGAAGTTTCCATGTCAGAAAGACACTTTACATACAGAGAAAAACTAAATGTCCAAGGCCTGACCCCCCAAAAGCATGCCAGTGGCAATAGTGGCAAGGAAAAACTCCCTAGGCTGGCAGGAAGAAACCTTGAGAGGAACCCGGCTTAATGGGGGAGCCCATCCTCCGCTGTCCGCTTGCATGTCACTTTAATTACATATGAGTAATTAAAAATGTCATTTCCCTACTACCGTTTGGTTTGACTTCTCCCTCTCCCAGGTCCCAGCATGCAACGGGGCAGAGGTGACAGAGTTCCGGCTGGAATGGGGGCCTGCCGACGGCTCCTTAACGCTCCTCTACTGTGGCTCCTCCCCCAGCTATGAAGTGCGAGGGCTCCGCCCAGCCACTGCCTACTGCTGTAGGGTGCAGGTAGCTAATTCTGCTGCTTATAGAAACTGACCTGGGGTTCCCAATCAAGAGGGAGAGGGAGAGGGAGAGGGAGAGGGAGATGAGGGAGAGGGAGAGGGAGAGGGAGAGGGAGAGGGAGATGATGATGGAGAGGGAGAGGGAGATGATGAGGGAGATGGAGATGATGATGGAGAGGGAGAGGGAGATGATGAGGGAGATGGAGAGGGAGATGGAGATGATGAGGGAGAGAGAGATGGAGATGATGATGGAGATGGAGATGATGATGGAGATGGAGAGGGTGATAGAGATGGAGAGGGAGATGGAGATGATGATGGAGAGGGAGATGATGAGGGAGATGGAGAGGGAGATGATGATGGAGAGGGAGATGATGATGGCGATGGAGAGGGCGATGGAGATGATGATGGAGATGGAGAGGGCGATGGAGATGATGATGGAGATGGAGATGATGAGGGAGAGGGCGATGGAGAGGATGAGGGAGGGGGGGGGAGGGAGATAGAGATGGAGATGGAGATAGCCGTTCACCACTGGCCATTAAGGTAACGCTGGTTGAGAATTAAGGATTCCATATCATTTAATTCAGAAGTTTTAATGGTGCTGAACATAACACATGAATTATTATATTTGTCTTCTTAAACAAATTTAATTTCCGGTGATTGCCAAAAGTCTCTGATCCCTGAAATCAGTTGGATAAGGGCATCATATAAGCTAAAAGCAACTGGACACTGACTGGAGACCTCTGCTCCAAGTCTTGGCCCAAGAGCATCTGAAAGAAACTGCAGTGGCTTCCAAATGTATTATATTAATTTTAATTAACAGCTTGTTTAAGTGATGATTCCGGCTGTTTATTGTATATATCAGTTAAACTGAGGTCCAAATTTATGTAATACATGTTGCACACAGGCATTAAATTCTGCTGGGGCAGGGCCCTTTGGGGACATTGCCATGGTGACAACCCCACCCTCGGTGCCAGCAGCGGTTCGATTGGTAGAAGTCGTAGGGGAGGAGGCACTTCCGGAATCCCTGCCTGGCCCCACCCCTTCGTGTCTGGTCTTGCGGTGGGAGGAACCCATTTGCAACGGTGCAGAAATAACCGGCTACAACATTGACTTTGGAGAGCAACCCCCTCTTTCTGTTGGGAAGGTCAGCTACTACGTGCTGGAGAATTTGCATCCGGACACAACTTACAGGTACCGACACGTCCCATACAAAACGTCACCTGTTAGACACAGCATTCCGCGGTCCTTGCTACACTGAGAAACTGGAATACTTTTAAATGTATATATTTTGTACGTTTCTCGATCCGTTAATACATTGTTGTAATTCGTTGTTTGCTGATTTTTGCATATTTATTTAGTTATTTATCTGTGGCCAAGCCAATTTGCGGTGTGAAGAATGGGTACATTTTTAACATGCGGGTTGGAGGTTTTTAAATAGCCGGGGCTGAGCTGATCACATCAGAAGGCTTCCAGGTGGGAACGGCCAGAGGGATGTTGGTTGTGTTACTGTCCCATCATCCACCCCTTTCATCGCCCCATTTCCCCAGGGTGCGAGTGCAGGCTTTCAACAGTATTGGGGCGGGTCCTTTCAGCGCAGCCCTGAAGGCCAAGACTCGGGCCCTGCCCCCTGCGCCCCCTGTCCTAGAGTGCGCCGCCGCAGGCCCTCAGAGCCTGAAGCTAAAGTGGGGAGAGGGCCCCGGTCGGGCCCTGCTGAGCGGGGCCACACAGTACTGTCTTCACATGCAGGCCAATGCCAACAGGTACAGTGAAGGAAAGGGCAAAGACTGACCGTTATCCGGTTTGAAATGACGTCGGTGTGTTTGTCGTTTATCAGCAACTCAGTGTGGACTGTCTCTGAGACTAATCAACTCAAATCAGGAGAAAGCTTAAAAGCATGGATTCATTTAACAGAACATTAAGAATAATACCCCTGGCTCTACTTTAACATGGTTGCAGATGTCTAGTCGTCCAGAGTGTTATTAGATTTCACCACACTTACAGAACCCATTGACTGCCGGCGCTGTCACGGGAAATGCGCTGTTAGCGATGACCGAATGCTGGAGCCAGTGAACCAGGCAGACGTACCTCATGCTATAGTACTGTTCACTTGTCTGCCATATCCAACCCAGTGGCGGGAATCGGGGCTGGTCTGCTCAGACGTTTCGGCGCTTCATCATCCTGCTGTCCCTAGAACTCATGGCCAACAGGGGGAGCTGTTGAGACACGAGTTTAACGGCGCTCTCTCCCGTCTCACGGAAGAGAGTTGCTCCACTAGCTTCAGTGTTACTCTGCTCTTGTACAGTCCAGAAGAGTGTCAGAACTGTGTCAGAACTGTGGGCCGCCTCTTTAGCCCAGGCTTTATTTTGTTAACGCTCCTCCCTGACTGCGCTGCACGGGGGCGTGGTCTGTCCGTCGTTTTCTCAGGCTGGTTTGTATCTACTGCGGGCCCTGTCACACCTTCAAGGTGCAGCGCCTGAGTGAGGCCACGCTGTACCACTTCAGCATCCAGGCCCACAACGAAGCCGGGGCGGGCCCACTTTCCCCTCTCTACAGCTTCAGCACCGCCAGATCTCCCCCGCCCCAGCCCAAGGGTGAGAGACCCCCCCGCCCGCCCGCCCGCCCGCCTGCCTGCCTGGTCTGACTCTCTTTAAGTTTGAATTGAATGGGGGTTGCTGTGGAGGCTAATGCTAGTGATTCAGGGCAGCTGGTGGTGTAGTGGTTAAGGTGACAGGCTTGTAACCGGTTCGAATCCCACCCTAGCTATTGTATCCTTGAGCAAGGTACTTAACCTGAATTACTTCAATAAATATCCAGCTATATGTGTGGATAATTGTAGAAAATCTAAGCTGTGTAAGTCACTTTGGATAAAACCACCTGCTAAGCAAGTACATTTTAAAACTGTAAATGTAAAAAAGTTTTAGTATCTGCGCCTTCTGTTGCCCGCTGTATAGACCCAGAATCGTTCCGCAGTTGACGGATTTCTCCCTTTACAGCCCCAAAGATTGAGCACCCGGAGTGGAATCAGTATGAGATCACATGGGACGCCCTGCAGCCAATGAAAGGCGACCCCATGGTGTATACCCTGCAGCTGCAGCGTGGGCGTGAGGTGGAGCAGGTACAGACAGGCGTGGGAGTGGATGCTGCTTGTGTTTACGGCTGGTGTCTGTGTGTCATTCTCTCTCCGTCTCTCTCCTCCTCTCTCCGTCTCTCTACGTCTCTCTCATCCTCTCTCATCCTCTCTCCGTCTCTCTCCGTCTCTCTCATCCTCTCTCCGTCTCTCTCCGTCTCTCAGCTCTACAGGGGGCCCGACACCTCCTACAGCTGGAATGGCGCCGTGCCGGGCTGTGAGTGGCGCGTACGCGTGTGCGCGGGGCGGAGGTGCCCAGACGGGGCCGAGTTGTGGGGGCTGTACAGCCCCAGTGCCGCCCTTCCTGCCCTGGGGGCCGCAGAGGGGGAGGTCCGGTCCGGGGTTGGAGTGGAGGGTCGGCCCGCGAAGGCGGGGTCCATCACGGACGAACAGTTCGCCTTGTTGCTGCTCCTGGGCTTTGCCACGGTGGCCATTCTCTTCGCAGTGGTCATCCAGTACTTTGTCATTAAGTAGACGGAGAGTCGCGGTGCAGAAAAGTCAGAAGGGCTTGACCACACGGTTTCACCACATGCATATGCATGTGAGCCCCTGCTACACTCAAACAGATGTTTTCATTTTACTATTATTATTATTATTATTATTATTATTATTATTATTATTGTTTTATAAGATATTTGGTATATCATATTTTTACAGCAGTAGGTACTTTTCCATGTCCCAACGATCCTTCTGGCTATGACCAGTGTGAACTGTGAGGTGTAGTTTGCAGTGTTGCGTACTTTGGAATGCTTGTGCTGGACAGTGTAAGGGGGGGAGTGTCGTGGGGGGGGGGTTGATGACTAATCTGGGTATTTCTGTTGTGCCCTGATGTCACAGTCAACCGGCGAAGTTGAACACCAAGGTATCTTTCATCTTCTAGCTCTATCCCATTCATGAGTCACCATGGAAACTCTCTCCAGCATTGTGGAATTTTCCACTGGAGAGAGTTTCTACCCGTTTACTGCCCCTCAGAGCTGTGAAGTAGGCTCTTCTGTCTACCTTAACATTTGTCCAGGTCATAGCAGGAAGGAAGCAAAAAAACAAAAAGGGAGATGTTGCCAAAGTTTTTATAAATGACATTGAAATGTGCTTGAAGAAAAACTTCAGTGGGGGATTAGGGTTGTCCTTTTAAAAAAAAAAAAAATTATGAAGAAACTTCTGTGACACTGAGTCATCTAAAATCTGTTGGGAGAAACTAACTCTTTGTCGTACATCATCAGTGTATTAATGTATGCATTCATTTTCATATGTGTGTATATATATATAAATATATATAAATTAGACGGTAGCTATAAGATATAAGAAATATGCATTTGTTATAAATGTCTCTATTTGGCTCAAACTGAGCACCATGATCCCACTGATAAACCATGATGTTCTGAGTTCTGAACTCGCTGCATTACTCTTACTTCTGTAGGTCCAGGTAGGGGGACCTTTTTGTGGGGGTGGGCTATTTCGGCAAACGAATGCCCCTGTGCCAGTGTACCTGATCATAGTCAGCGTTAGCCCCCCCCCCCACCCCCACGTGTACAAGCAAAATCGGCATTAACTTTCCAGTTCGTTTTTGGTTAATTAGAATGCTGTCGATTATTTTTCTACTGATCCAGAAAAGCCAAAATGCTATCAGGCAGAGCGGAGGGGCGCTTAACTGCCCTATTCCAAGACTTCCTCACCGCCGCAATGGTCACGTCTCTGCAGGATTTTTTATTTGTGTTTTTAAAAGGGGAAAAATCGCTTGTGGGATTGGTCTGACGTCAGGTAGCAATGCTGCCGTGTTTTAGGCAGTCCGGATCTTACCATTATGAGAATTTATTTCTATTCCTTGACAACCTTCCAGTCTTGGCAAATGTCAGTTAATTACGGTGTAAATACTGCGGCCTCTTCTCAGAAGCGAACGCCTTGTGGTTAATGCTAACGACTGTTAATGCTGGCTGTGGTCTTTGAGCGTTAACACCTGGACCGTACCCTGTCTGAGACAGCGGGTCTGTTTATCATCTGGGGTCTGAAGTTTATTTTTTCTATTCACTCTTCGTTCACCCCCCACCGATAAGACCGTTTTCCTCTAAGACGGATTAGCTCTAACGGCAGTGTGCTGACCGCCTGTCCGTTTCACACGTGGTCATTTCTCGGGTGGGAGAGGAAGCAAATTCACAAAGCAGTTGCCTTTATTATGAAGAGTTAATTTTAACCCTCCTACGTTCAGCACTGCATCTCACCAAAAGCCCACTACCATTTTATCCGTTGGCCTTGACTTCACTCATTTCCACTGCCGAGATTGAGTGGCCAGTTACACGTCACGCCTGGGTAGACAGCCTGGGTTTCGAGGCTGCTCTGTCTGGAGAAACGCACTCTGCCGTTTATTATCCCTCGGTTTCACCGTTCCGTTAAATGTGCAGACCCGACCTTTTCAAGATGCGCTTTCGTTAGACGAGCTCCTCGGGTCCAGAGCCACGCATGCCGTGGAGAGAAGCTGCTCCATCTAGTGGCTGTTAACAAGCGTACTGGACCTCTGAGTGGTTATGGCAGGCATTTCCCAAATCAGTCACCAAAAACAACTGATCCTCACCTGCCCTGCAGTTCTGCTAGTTTAGTGCCCGAAAGCAAGTTGAGTTGTTGAGTGGCACTACTGAGTGAAAAAGCATGTCAATTTGACCAAGGTCAGTTTTTTTTTGGTTTAACACGCTGTGAACGTGGATCTGCCTAGTCAACCTTTCCGCATCTAGAGAAGTCAGACTTGACCAGAAGCTGTTTTTGTGTCCCACAACGGCCTGTACCTTATGTGGTGCGAGTCGGAAAACGGACACTACTTCATGTTTAGTAAAATAAAGATATTCTTCTTAGTCTCGTATTTTCTGGCCAAAGGTGAAGAATGTACCCACCGTACAGGACCAATAAATGTTGTCTGTGACGTGAATGAGAATTTTCTGAGAATCATGACGTCAGACCCATAAAGTCTCCAGTGTTTTCACCGCCGCACCCCCCACAGCGATCACACACTGCAGAGCAGGACGTCCCACGACATGGCAAGGTGTGAAACAGGAACGGCATGCCCCCCCGCCCCAAACCTGCGGTATTCCCGTGGGTGACCCGCAGTGGCCGTGGTTGGGAACACCTGTACGCTTACACCTGTTCTGGTGGCCGTTTGCCTCTGTGTCTCCGTTCTCCTGCTCCCAAAGCAGCGTCTTATAGAACACTCAGAAAGGCTCGTTTGATTACCTTTTTCTGTTGCGTTTTTAGAATACAAATATAACACATTCCAAAAAGAACTTCTTTAAATGCATTAATTGTTGCTTTCTGTTTTCTGTCCGTTCTGTGTTATTTCATAAACTCATGTTAAAGACAAACTGCCATTTATTATGTTATTACTAAATTGTAACAATCATAGATAATATATTTAATATGGCAAATAAATTATAGTCCTTATAAATTAATTTTGTTTTTTGTGACTTTTATTTCTGCATTGTTATCTTTTATATTATATTCTGGAAAAGGAAATCCTAAACGAAACAGGGATTAAGTTAAGTATGATTTTGGCTTTAAAACTTTTTACAGACTGGGCACAACTGAATAGTGAGTGTATACCCCCCATATGATAACATTTTCGTCATTAACAGCTTGTGTTCTGACTTCACGTAAGAAGCCCTTAGTGTCTCACCATCATAAAAATATAGCCCAGGGAAACACCCTGTAGCAGAGGTTCTTCAGAAGAGATTTGGAGGGCTGTGTTTCATCACAGGCCGGTACATGGGTCTGTACCGGGCGATTCCTCCAAGGCGCCGCAGAGCTGGTGGAGGCTGACAGACGCTCAGACCGTCCATTCCCCCAATGCCGCAGTAGAGAACAGGATCTGGCTGATGTACAGGGGTCTAACCTCCTTGATTCACCCTCTTCCCTCTGAGGAACTTACATATGTCATGTTAAGATAAGCAGAAGCAAGTGGTTTGCTGAGAGAGATGAATTGGCTGCCTTCACAGAAAGCCCTTAAGGAAAGGAAATCTCCACAAAGTGGACTTGTAGAGTCACCATGGGAACGCCATGGAGCGTTTGCACTGCTGAAAATTGTATATGACCGCAGGTTTTGCAGGGACACTCTGTTCCCTTGAGGACCCTGGGTTCAAGTGTAAGGCTGTGTGTGTGTATGTGTGTGTGTTGTGCCCTGGGTACGGGCATTCCCAAGCAATGTGAAAATGCTAAGATGCCTTCAGCAAACATCTGTGGACCCTGGGGCCAGGTAACAAGATGTGAGAGAGCTACAAGGGTTGTTCTTTTTTCCTCATTTTTCACCCCGACATTCCCTCTCATAGTATACCAAGCACTCATGCCACATTACAGAGCATTAAAAAAAAAACATAATCCTTCTCATCAATACTGTTATTTTTTATTTTTATACATTTTCAGGTTAATCACTGCGTTACACCCTGCAGCACCGTTGTCCTTGTGCCGCCTTATATCACTGAGAACCAGCAGTGAAATGAGTCCGGCTGAGTGATAGGGAAGAGCAAATTTCCTTTCATGTGTTTGGACAGGCTGACGGAATGATGTTATCCTTGCATTTGGCGCTGCCCCAGGGGGCAGAACCAGGCATTGCCTTGCCAAAGTCATCTTTTCTAGGCCGACTTTCAGTGGGGGCTAAACCGAAGTTTCCTCGTTTTAAGAGTTTTCTTAAACTTTCTGCAATCTCCCCAGTCCAAAAGATACATTTGACGATTTGAGACGATTGAATAACGAGCCCCTTCACCTTACAAACAGACACATGGTCACTGAGGTGACCTGGGTATGCCCCGGTTTTATTTCCCAGTATTAGTGAAATGAGGGGGTTCAGGATACAGACCCAAAGTGTTTCAATCCACTCCCTGTTGAAAGTTTCAGTGGGAGGGCGTCATACCCCTCTCATTTTCGGTAATGTTTCAGCACCACCTCCCAGTGCTCTCTTTTCAAACGCAAGTTGGGCTGCCTTTCCGCTAGTATTTTACCAGACAGCACATGTGTTGTTCGCTGGCCAGAGTACATTTTTATCATCCGTTCGTTATTGCTGATGTTGTAAGATGGCCGGTAATTATTCTTTAAAACAAATGTTCTTTAAAATTAGTTGAAATAAACAATTTAATATAACATGTTATGCTTGCCCCAGAAAGAACTGAACTAACAGAACTTGACAGAAAGCTCAAGCTAAGAGGAGGATGACCTATGTCTTCATTAACGACTGGTTACAATATTTATATATTTTATTCTGGAGGACTGTCTGATATTTTCGTTCCTCAAAACCCATTATCTGCAACCCAAAGACTAAAAACAATTGACATCGATATAAAACAATAGCAATTGGGTAGGCTACGTAATCATTAACCTTTTTATCCGTAAACGTATTTATCCCCATAAAGGCAACAGTTGAAGATTTCGGTGTCCTTTTCAGATATAAAGTTTTATAGTTTATAAAATGGTGCCAAACACTTTCTTAATTCTGAGAATCTATTACTTCTATATTTTACCAAATTACGGTTCCCATAACGATGGAAAAAGGAATACAATTCCCAGAGACGCATCGTCGACGGTACTATCGCGAGATCAGGTCAGGTAGACGAAGTTGGTCATGTGAAAAGGAGTATGGGGATGCCTATCTGGGGCCTGTTAAGGCATTAATAACAAGAAGAAATGGAACATATGCGGACGTAACCAAAAACAGTAATATTGATTTATTAAAAATCGCTGAATTGTTATTCGGGACGCTTACAGGGTAGCCGCTTAGTTTAGCTAGCTGTCAGTAGCGGTTACATGGAATTATCCGCGAGATTGCTGACTGGGGCAGAGGTTACATATCTAACTAACTATAATACAGTAAGATCTGGTGTTCAGTTAGCAAGCTATTTAGTTTGACAGTGTTGCAAGTTGTGCATCAGTTATATATTTTCAATGTGGTACAGACTTACAGTGCCTATACGAGGCACTCTTCATTGCTAGTAAGAAAAGTAGACTCGAGTATTGAAGAAATATCTAATTGACGAATACTATATAAATCATTTTGTTAGTTGGCTAGATAAGGTGTCTGATTATATGATCTTTAAAAGACTAGATTTTCTTTTCATAATCTCATGTTTATGCAGTTCCGGCATAGATTCCTGCTTGAAATAGCAATTAAAAGGTGCCGGGCTGGCCAAACAACAATTTGATAATGTGGTCTGCAGTGGCATATTGATATAGGTTAAATTGTGTTCAGTACTTCCGTGATTTAAATTTTTATCCGCAAAGTACCCTGATAAGTCCTCTTTCGTTAAATTATTAGACTTGGTTACATTGAGATTAGACCTCTGAATTCGAGCAAATTTGCAGCATTAATAAACTAATACATTCTCATATTTTTATGTTGCCATTAGGGACATTAACGTTACTGAATTTTGCACCGGTATTCCGTTCTTCAGAATAAAGTGGGATTTTTCCCCCTTTCCCATTTTGCTTTATTCAATGTTAGAACGACTAAAGCGGCAAAATCACCAACGGAACCGAGGCGTGGACCAGACGACACAGCCTGAGGAAAGAAGCGTGTTCTGGGCAGCATATACAGCAGGTTCTGTAGTAGACGGAATTGGCCATGTCCAGTACAGCCATGAAGAAGAAGGTCAGATAACTGGCGTTTGTCCAGTCGATACGTTATTACACTTGTCATGGTCACGCAGTTGATATTCTCTGTCCTCTGCTCTTGCGTTTATCCTTTGAACCGAACGTTTTCACCCGGTTACATTCACGAATGGGTTTCAGTGGACAGGGAAAATTATCCGTAACAAGATGGCTTTAAATTTGTTACAGAACAATGCTGCTTATGTCTAAGCAAGGTGTGTCGTCACTAGTCGGTAGCTGCTAATTATTATTTTCATTTAACTGGTGCTTCTGTCAAGGGTGGTGGCTAATGATGTCAGGAAGTTTAAACAGTTATATCATTTATTATGATTCGTGAAGACTGTTTAATTAAGTGTATTCATCGGTAGATGGCGCTATGGTAGCTTAGCTAAACATCAGATTCTTGAGCCCTATCTGCTATAGCACAATACTGTCTACTACGAGAAATGAAATGCATTTTGGGCTGCATCTATCACTGTCCTTTTCTTTCGTAAGACATTCAAATTGATGCAAAAAAATGTTTTTTTCGCGGCTGTCCGTGGCAATCTGCTTTCATGCTTCGGGGAAGCTAACCGTGAGCTCCTGGCGTTGCAGGTGCTGTTGATGGGAAAGAGTGGCTCTGGAAAGACCAGCATGAGGTCCATCATCTTCGCTAATTACATCGCCAGGGACACCCGACGGCTGGGGGCCACAAGTAAGCTAAGCGGCTCAGCTAAACTGACGGATACGGTTTACACTGACGTCCCGTTGCTGCAAGAAGCTGTCATGGCAGCGTGAGGAATGGAAGGGGTAGTCTCTCTAAGCCGTTTCCCATGGAGACGGGAGAAAAATGTCATTCGCGGAAGACACAGATGGTGTTTTGGTAGGCAGCCGCAGGTGATGCAAGTATCTGTCCCAATCAGAGCTACCTGTGGATAATCTGATGCAACGCCACAGCTGTTTACGTCCCCTGTTCTAATCGTTCTCGATTTCTCACAGCACAATCCAGCACGCTGCGAATGTTTGTGGACTCTGTATCTTCAGAATCTCCCTCTTGGATGGGTTTACCAGTACAGGTGGTCCTACGCAATACTTAATTTTCCCCAGGGAAGGCGGTCGGCCAGAATCAAGACGCAGATGTAGTGTGGGGAGGTCTTTAAAAATGTTCCATTCTCTCTCTCTCTCCCTCCTGCCCACAGTTGATGTGGAACACTCTCACGTGCGTTTCTTGGGAAACCTGGTGTTGAACCTGTGGGATTGTGGAGGGTGAGTTGTGTTCACTTTGTGTCTTGTTCACTGCCTCCCTCTCCCCTAAAAGTTTCCGCACCCCCCATGTACCACCATCAACTGCTCACTCAGAAGCCTGAAAATCTAAACCATCATCCAAAAAGGTGTTTTGCTTTCTACAATAGATAATCCCTTATTTTGGTGGGCATCAGTTAACTTGCCCCCAATCATTTGTTTAGAGGTTTTGGAAGAAAAAAAAAGCTTTAGCACTGCCCCAGAACTCCATGGCAACAATATGGCTGTTGGATTGTTTATATACAGCAGTTGTTTAATTTGCTTTGTGTTTGCGCCGGGTCACCCCTCAAGTCTATTTTATGAGCTGTCTGGCCTTCCAACTTGGTTTTAGGCAGGACACCTTCATGGAGAACTACTTCACCAGCCAGCGGGACAACATCTTCCGCAACGTGGAGGTGCTAATCTACGTGTTTGACGTGGAGAGCCGGGAGCTGGAGAAGGACATGCATTACTACCAGTCGTGCCTGGAGGCCATCCTGCAGAACTCCCCCGACGCCAAGGTCTTCTGCCTGGTGCACAAGATGGACCTGGTGCAGGAGGACCAGCGAGACCCGGTGAGCAGAGAGAGCCCGTGGCGTTCAGCCACGCCCCCGGTAACCGCTGCCGTAAATACTTCTTTAATAGGGAGATTGTTATCAGGTGTGGCCGCTTGCCGCTCATGCCTGCTCCTTTAAATGTTTTCAGATCTTTAAGGAACGTGAGGAGGACCTTCGGAGGTTGTCCCGCCCTCTGGCCTGCACCTGCTTCAGGACCTCCATTTGGGATGAGACCCTTTACAAGGTGAGGGTCATCTGGCTCCTAATGAAGAAGTAGTCAGAGATGAACTTTCAGTGGGAATCCCTGTGTGCTAAACGCTGCTCTCTGATGTGCCCTCCCTCCAGGCCTGGTCCAGTATTGTCTACCAGCTGATCCCCAACGTGCAGCAGCTGGAGACCAACCTGCGCAACTTTGCCCAGATCATCGAGGCGGACGAGGTGCTGCTGTTTGAGAGAGCCACTTTTCTGGTGAGAGAAGGATGATGGGAAGGGCTTCCGTTCCGTTCTGTTTTTTTTTTGTTTTTTTTTTTGTTTGTAACGTTGCTTTACTCGCTTAGTTCTTTAACCCTGCGTTTGTGCTCACTGTCTCACAGGTGATCTCTCACTATCAGTGCAAGGAGCAGCGCGATGCGCACAGGTTCGAGAAGATCAGCAACATCATCAAACAGTTCAAGCTGAGTTGCAGGTGCAGAACATCCTCCCTCTCTAAGTGGTGGTCAGATATGACTCCGCTATTCTGCCTTTCCTCTCACGGGGGGGGGGGGGGGGGGGGGGGGGGGGGGGGGGGGGGGGGGGGGGGGGGGGGGGGGGGGGGGGGGGGGG
>JAOYSI010001088.1:4953-17472 GCA_025775065.1 Hiodon alosoides
TGGGTATTTAACATTGTGCTACTATACTGCATGGGTATTTAACACATTGTGCTACTATACTGCATGGGTATTTAACACATTGTGCTACTATACTGCATGGTTATTTAACACATTGTGCTACTATACTGCATGGGTATTTAACACATTGTGCTACTATACTGCATGGGTATTTAACATTGTGCTACTATACTGCATGGGTATTTAACACATTGTGCTACTATACTGCATGGGTATTTAACACATTGTGCTACTATACTGCATGGGTATTTAACACATTATGCTACTGTACTACTACTTATGTTCCAGCTCCAGTACACAGCCACTAAACCTGCACACTCACTTCTTCTGCACCCAAGAGAATGCACGTAATAACAGAAATACTCTATCAACAGGCCTCATTATCAATTAAGGGATTCTTCTGTTCTTGCTGAAGTCTGAAATACGGCACACACCTGTGCATGTTTGGGAGAAAAGGAAAAAAAAAGTAAAAACAAATAATTAATTTTAACGTCTGCGTAATCTTCGTCAAGAAAAACGATGCATATTCTGAGCTTTAAAAATGTCATTTTAATTTATTTTGTTCCAGCAGACAAGAATTTGAAACAGCTGTATTTGATTTTAATTCAGATTGTACCTTTTTCTACAGTTGAACCATTCAAACATATTCACCAAAGTGGAGTTTTTACTGGAAATCTTTCGTCTATTTTAGTCTATACCATTCCCACTTAACATTCCACATCTCTATGATATATAGCAACTAAAATTTTATTGGTTGATTGGTCATGTCCTTTTCTGTGTCTGAATGTGCTCTGGCAGTGCAACATTTTAACAAAACCATTACAAATTTTGTCCCCTGGATAAAAATAGAGAAATAAATCCATTTTAAACTGATATTTTCCAACTGTCAACACTTTAAAATGTACTTCCTCTTACTGAATTATTTGTTCCAACATGCTTACTCCACAATCCTCTGTATATGTCTTCTAATCAAGATTAGTTAAAATGGTTGGATGGGAACAGATGTCAGAACACGTTGACTGCCAGAAATATTGAACAGAGCCAATCACAGCCTTCCTGTCCAAAGGCAATAAAGAGAAGACCTGAAAAACAACTGCTGACATTAATATTGAATACTGCCTCGTGCCAACCAGATTTTGTTTAAATAAATTGGTTAAATGATTGCAAAAGAAGTGGGAAGTTTAGGATGTCTTGTCAGAAAGGAATTGAAAAGCAGTCCCCTAGCTATAAGCGCAATAGCTCAAAAACTTGAGATGAGGTCATTCTGAATGCAACTAAAACAGATTTCAGGAACTGAGCTTTTAACCAGCATGAGTGCCCTTATAGCCCTCTTCCTGTTCCTTTTTTGCGCTCATGTGGTAAATAAATGACATACTGCATTGCTAAATTCATTAAGTTCCAGTAATTTATAGCCATTCTGCACAGGAGGGGAAAAAAAGGCCAGAGAAATGCAGCAGACGGACCATGATGGGAAGAACCGGTATCTATGCGGTATTTACGTTTTGTTTAAGGAGAACATGACTCGTACCGAAAAGTCACATTTCCTCCAATATAAACACATTGGTGCATTCGTTAGTACAACAGGGGGCACACTCGGGGATTCAACCCCGTAACCTCGGGGGTTCAGAGTCCTGTGCCAGGTGTCTGAAAGTGCGGCTTCACCCCGCCACCCTGTCGCCGTGTTAAGGCAGCGCCACGGCGGAAAACAGAACGCGAGGGGTTGCTCTGCTCAGCTATTGGGGGGGTTAGCGTGGCGTGAACAATCGATGTGTGAGCTCCATGTGCAAAAGGGCTCGTGGCAATAAGCCGCACCTCTTACTCGCCAATCCACTCCAAGGCTGGGAGGCTGGTTAGGGTTCAAATCAGAAGGGAATGCTGGCGGGGAATCTCACAGATGGACGCGAGGCCACGGCGCCTGGCAATTCGTACCACCCTTTAAAATGCTCCTGTTGGCTAGCTGGTGCCATCCCCATCAACTGTCGCAAATCTAATCAAGCGTGTTTGTCATGACACATGGAACACAACAGAAAAAGGAAAGGAATACCAGATGCCTTGATGTGGGAGATCAGTAGAGAACAAGCCTTCAGATGGCACTCCCCCCTCCTGCTAAATCACTCAGCTGATGAGATCTCAGGGCAAAGGCAGAGCTTTCTGCAGCTTCCTGAAACTGTCGCAGGGTCACAGTTTTGAAATCAAGTGACCTACATTGTCAGTCACGTCATATGTCTAATATCCGACGGGTAACCTCAGGGTTGAAGAAGAATCTTTAATTATATATAAATTTGCCTGATATACCCGATATAAAATGAACGAGAGAATGCAGACCTGATTAGCACATTCAAAAGCCCTCTCTGACTTTGGGCATTGGGAAGGGGGCTAGGAAGGTCTCCCTTAGAAGCTTAGCAAAACATACCAACCCAAGAATCAAATCAAGATAGGTGAATGTCGAGCCCGGAAAAATATGTTACACACGACCACAATTTACAACCAATTCTGTCCTCCCAAATGTGTTGTTAAAAAGCTACAACAGCTCATATCTCAATGGTTTATATCTACACTCAACATTTATGATGTTCACAGATCAACCTTCTCGTCAATTTCAGTTCTGAGGTATCAATTATCTGAAATCCAAACAGACTAATGAAAGCCAGGCTGTGACAAAATCAAAACCTTGAGTAAGTAGAGATAAGATACAAATTATTATTATTATTATTATTATTATTATTATTATTTTATTTTTTTAAACACTCTTAAGTACAGTTATGTAAAGAATTATTAGTGGGTTTTGATGAGGCCCCTCCTCGGTTATAAAAAAATAAAAACTCACTTTGATTTATGTTCGTTCAAAAACACCTGTGCCTTCTCCAGCTATTTTTCCTGTAGCCGTAATTGTTTCCCAAGTATCAGCCTCTTCTTACACACGGCACAGGCATGTCCTCTTCCCTTCTCAAAATCATTAAAGTCATTCCCATTCACACTGAGTCAACTACATTGAGGAGTCCCTTTCATCTGTCTATGACAGGCCACAGTCCTCAGTCATGCATAACATCATACGATTGGGCTCAGTTAAATATGAAACACATTGCATAAAACATTGTCGAACAAAAGAAAGGGGGGAAAAAAAATGTACTCCCCTCTTCTTGCTGGTGAAATATTCCAGATAATGAGAGATATACTTTGCTAACCAGTTCTGTGTGTGTGGTGCCACAATGATACACCAGTTCTCCCTCGCCCCATTATCTGTGCACTTGAACTCTGGATAACAATGATTTCATAGAGATTGAGAAGCATCAGGCTTTAATTGTATATATTTAGTCACGCAAACAGAAGCAATGGCCTGAGAATAGCTAGCTGGCTGATGACATAATTCAGCTTCAGAACAGCACTACAGAGAGGGACCTAACTGCCGCGGTCCAAAGTACTTCTATAACACTGACTTCTGTTTTCACCGTCAAAAATGTTTTTCTCAAAGATAGCAAAAAATTGCTTCAATGCTCTGTTTCTTTTTGCAATTTGAAGAGGGATCATCCAGTAACGTGCTGTAGACGTTCATTTTCATGTTGGTTCTCTTAGCATTGTCAATCAATCCAACATGTCAGCAGCATGGAGCAGATGATCACATCATCATATTAGTTTGCCTGACTTGCTCGGCACAAAGAAGGTGGGAATGTGTTCTCTAGCAGGGATGTCAGCACTTGAAAAATCAGTCACCATCTGGGCTCATTTTTCTGAAGGGGAGAGAAAAGGGCCACTGTTCAGGAGGACATCGGGGGACAGATAGCAGTGAAACGCTCAAAGACATACCCTGTCTCGAAAAACAAACAGTGCTCTTTCTAGCGTATATGTGCCTTTCGAGCAACAGAAGCGGAGAGCCTCAGCACAGTAGCAGAGGGAGATTGCAACACGTTGGCCGGGCTGAACGTCACTGAAAGCAAGTTTTGTCTTTTGCGACTGGCCTTCTGACATCGCTTTCCCCCCCCACGTCAAATGCTGAACGTGCCGTTCTCTAAAGACCGCCTACTACATTGCATACGCATTTGCTTTGCAGATGAGTTTGATAATTATTAGTGTTATTCTTATTTTCCTTTAAATATATATAAAAAAATAAACATTTCAAACAGTTCAGACTGTGCCTCCTTTTGAAGACCCCGACGCATGGCTTGAAATTTTGAGAAAATGGAGGGTGACACGATTTCTGCTGCAGTGCTGGCTCTTTTCAATAGCACAGCTGTGTGAAAAATACCAGTTAAAAGTGAGCTGAGGCAGCAAAACCATTTAATACTCGACAAACAGTTATCTAAGCCCATGTCCAATAACGAGACACCGCTGTAATGTGACCTACATACTAAGTGAATAAGAATTTTTACATCAGGGAGGGGAGCAGATAAACAACATTAATTCCGTTGACAGTAATTAAATAGCAAGTATTCCTTTCCGCTGTCCTTTTGCCCCTCTCCTAGCTAAAAAAAAGTTTTTAAAATAAAAAATACTATTTTTTATTTTTTGTTATTTTGGATTTTTAGTCCCATTGCGATACCACAGTAAGGAAAAAGAAAACCGCTGTGGTTGCAGGAGTTCATCGCAAATCGTTCACACCAACCAGGTTCTAAAAGGGCAGAAACGTGACCGTTTTTAGCATGGCATGCTACTTCAGCAGGCCACCAAAAACACTGCTAACTGGGCATCAGGGATAGCCATAGAAAAAGCAGGTACTGGCCCCTACTGGAGCAGGGTCGGCGGATATAGAGGCCGGGGCCGCACGTTACGTAACTGCATTTAACAACGCCTTTTCTTTGCAACAATTCAAAGAAATTAGATACTTACAACAACAAGAAAGCACTAACAAACGAAGTGTTAAGAAATATGATTAGTAGGTTGTCAAAGTTTTGATTTGGTCCAAGCCAGAGGGTAGTGTCAATAAAGAAAAAAGGTTTCTTTTGTAGGAGTAGGAAGATTTCAGTAATTCCTTGCAAATAATGGATTATACACTGGGCTATATACCCAGCACTTCAACAGCTCGATCCAGACATTTACGCTTATTTCCATAAAACAATTCCACCTCTGTGTTATATTACTGATGAAATATTTCAATTGACCTAAGAATTATTTGGCACATGTAGTGGGAAAAAAAAAATGGACAGAGATAATAAATAATTAAATCAACAAAATTATTAAAATTAATATCCCGTCCAATGCGGGTGGCTTTGCCGTTCTAAACAACGTTGTTTTCATTAAACAACAACTGAAAAAGTCTGCGAGGAAGACTTAAGAAAAACACCTTGTGAGGATCAATTACCGCACATTGGCAGTGTCTTAATTCAGTTCTTTTGTACAGCTGTCACATATTTCAGGGGTTATAGGTATCATTTATCAGCATACAATGCATGTCAAATTTGCAGCAGAAATTAAAGTCGGTGTCGGAAAGAACAACAGAAAATCTATAGCTATTTAACACAATAGCATAGAAAAAAAATCTGATTGGTTACTACACTTTTCTCAGCTGGCATGCAAATGGACCCCCATTGTAAGATAGTAAAAAAAGCATGTTTTACAAATAAATAAATTATGAAATGAACGGAATTCCCGCTGCGATTTTGCACGCTCTCTGATGCAGTTTTTCTTAATTGAAAATATGTTTTTTATTATATTTTCTTATTTATTCTATTATTGGAGTAATAAATCTAGGTTTCTCCTTTCTTTAAAGCAGTCCAAAAAGATCACTCTGAAGAGAAAAACCTCACCAGAGAATTGGCTCTGGGGCTCTTTGTTTATAGATATAACCACCATTTAATTGGAATTCTTTTGTCTGCAAAATTTAAGATTCAACATCTAAAGTCAGCCCCTGAGAGTTTGTCTATATGCCCTGAAAAATGCCCTGACGTGTCCTTCAACAAAAGCTCATCATTTGCTTTTGGATTAGGGCGGGTATGGAGGTGTTTTTTCATACGACCAAGATATATATTAGTTAATAGATTAAAACGTCTTTTTTTTATTTTTATTTTTTTATTAAAGGAACGTAAAATAAACCATAGCTGTATCTTTTTACACGTTAGTCAGCCTTGGGAACGGAACCGTTTCCTGACAAAGTGTTTCTTCCAGGACAAAAGCAATCCTTCAGGGTTCAATTTAAAAAAGAAAAAAAAAACGAATTCACATATCAATCAAAGCAAACAAGTTCCTAAAGGATCGTGGCAGGGTGAAAGTTAGCCTTAAAAACTAAAATAAATCCAGTGGAGTCTATAGTACCATATCTTTTGTAGTTCTTCTGTGTCTCAGTGGGCGGTGGGTGGGTGAAAATAACCATCCTTCTGATATGCTTTACATAACTTCCATGAAGCGAAACAAAAAACAATAGCTAGCTTTCAATGTCAAAACATTATTTTATTTTTTTTAATTTGTAATTTTTCGGACATTCACTGATGTTTTAAATAATGGATACAGAGTTGCGGAATTAGGGACAATGCAGATTTGCAGTGATGCAACATGAGATAAACCTATTAAGATAATTATAATACCTTTAAGACTCAATGTTGTATGTGATCTGGGATATATAACACAGGCCCGTGTTATGAATAAGAGTAATCTATATCCTCCTTATCACAAAAACTCATAACCAACAGAGGTCGGACCATTGTGACACACTCATATACACATGGCTGGCAAAGTTTTCCTTTTTTTGCCCCCCCCGACAGATCAGCGAAGAGTCGCACAAAACGTTTCATGTAGGAATTCAACAGGCTACCGCACAATACAACCCCACAACACACGCCTCCCATTTCATAAGCACCCTAAAAAGCCCAGGGCAAGTCCAATTCACAACCTATTAGTGATGGGTCATTCTGTCTTTTAAGCCTAAATTTGATGGCATGGGCTCATGGCCCGCTTACATCGCCATGCAGATTGGACAAAGCCTTCTTTCCGTGTTTCTCCAGTCTGTGACCCCAGGGTAAAAAAAAACAAAAACTTAAAAGCACAGCCAGTGTAGAAAGGGGTCAATGCCCTGACACCGGGGGGCTAATGTTGCTGGTCGGTACACATTTTTTTTTTTTTAAACACCTGGAGGACATTAGCTTTTACCTTACCTTAATTGGCATTTATACCCAAGCATAAATTCAAAATAATGCAAAAATGCAGATTTTTGTTTGCTGAACACATTAATGCTCCAACCAACGTCTACACAGGACCTTGATTAAGATAAGCACCCGCAATGACACAATGAACTTTCAGGTAGGCATTCATTTTAGCCTCACCGTGAGGAATAACATTATAAATAAACCAAATTTGTGGAATTAATTCAGTTGTTCACCATAAAAGTACTAACTATTGTCCCACTCACCTTCACATTTGAACCCATATTCACGTTAATCGATCCTCAAAAAAAACACAAGACACAGTTTGTCATATTGTTGCATTAGGTGCCAGATTCTCATGCCCGTTGAACGTAATTAAATATAGCAGGGCAGGTCGGTATCAACAGATTAGTGCCACATTTTATCCACACCTCCATAAAGTACTTAGGTCGGAACAGTGAAGGCTTTCCGGCGCCTCAGGAGGAAGCAGCAAACAGGTAAACAAACCTGCGTACTGGGTTTGGCCCGGCCCAAAGCTGCCCCGCAGTGCCTAGCCCACGCTCCCACCCGACCAGCCTGCCTCCCAGTGATCCGCCGGTTTTAATGAAAGGGGGGTCGAGCCATGCTCTCAGACTGCACCGTACAACTTTAAGAAACTGACCTGCCTATGCCACAGCGGCACTTGATGGGATTAAATTGGAATTAGCTATGCTGTGCCCATGCTGGTCACCTAATATCTCAGCAGATCTCGTCAGTACGCATGGGAAAAAGTGACATGTGCAGGGCAGTGACCCACACTCCTCATCATCATCTTCTCACAGTCTGAATCATGTGTATTATCGTAGGGCTGCCTCCGAATGCACATATGGCAGAGAGAGGACTTTAATACAAGCCCCTCCCTCACTAAAACCCCCACCGTTTCTCCTCTCCCTCTGTTACCCGGCAACAGCCAGCCAACACGGTGAAATGCTGAGCTACAGGTGGTGTGTGCTCACCTGCACCGCAATGCTGACCTCCCTCCCCCAAACCTGTGACCTCACCGGGGCCCGGTGGCACGGCACAGCGCGGTGGGGAACATTTGCTGATACAGACAGGCTTAAAGAATGAGGAAGACTGTAGCACTACAGTCCTGTAGAACTTCGCGTCAGGTCAGGACACCGTATCCCCACTTAAGCTGTACATACACGTCAGCCCAACATCTTAAATCATAAAATACACATCCTGTGTAATATTTCCTTAAGATGTGAAAAATACCCGATAAGCCTCTCGATACCCAATATGATCTCTATATCATAACACAACAGTAACTAGCGATTTACTAGTTCAATCTGACCAAAGGAAAAGAAAGCTTTCCTCTTAGTTTCTGTTTATTTCATTGGCTTGTCTGCCGTTGTTTATTTACTTCTTTTTTTCTTCTATTTATCAAAATGAAAGTTTATTTCCTTTAGAAAAGAGCAAGGTCATTTTATCTAGACCCATGACTGACTGCAGCTGTAAAAACTATACAATTCTGAAAGCTATTGTATTTTCAAAAACAGGCCATGAGAAACTTTTCCACTCATGTGATCGAGGTTTGAAATGCTTTTAAAGTCTGAAACAAAGAAAGAGTATTTTCAGTTTCAGCGCACCCCTCTTTGGTCTTAATGGAATATGCACGTTTTGTTCTGGAGGATTCGCAGAAAGTAAAGGAAAAAAAAGGTTAAATAATAATATTTTTTAAGTGTTGAAAGTTGTCCCTCTTGCTGATCGTGGCTAATAGACACATAGAAGACTAATAGACGACAGGAAGCACACTGAAATCTTCTCATATAGACTCAAAGCACACACACGCACGCACACACGCACAAGCACACGCACACGCACACGCACACAAACACGCACGCACACGCACACCCACACCCACACGCACACGCACACGCACACGCACACGCATGTGCATGCGCGCGCACATGCACAGAAACACACACACACACGCGGACACACACGCGCACACACATGCGCACACACACACGCGGGCACACACACACTCACACACGCACGCGCACACAATGTAGCCTCACAGACTAGTCACACCAGCAAACTTCTACTCTTCATGAGTAAATGACTAATTAAGTTCGGCGTTAAGGAGAACCACCTGTAAAATCTGCATGAGACAGAAGCCCTGGAACACGGCGGCGAGGGTTAGCATTCTTGGGAGGAGGAGTGGTAGGCGTTTGCTGGCACCCCAGAGCTGGATGTGCCCCCTGCTGTGTGGACCGATCGAGCAGCCCGGCACAGAAAGACAGGAGCCTACTCCTGGACCACTCTACATCTCCCCAGACCCTCGCCAGCCCCTGCTTTGCCAAGACTGTTCATCACAGCCTTCCTCACTACCCTAAAAAGCATTAAAACACAAAATTTTCTTTGCTCTAATCTAACTGATTGTTCCAGCGTTCTTAAACACGATCACCCCCTAGAAACATTACAAAATAAACGTGTGGTGACAACAAGCTATTTTAATAAAAAGCCCTCAGCACAATTTCATTAAACGACAGGAGCCAAAATGACTGCAAGAGTGGCACAGCAGATACAGCAACGGAACTGGAGAATCTATTGACCGGGGCCTTACGACAGGTTGACTTTCAGCCTGACTACTTTGCTTCGACAGAGACAGCCATTAAATAATAACGCGAGCCAACCGCGGCCATTGCTAAATCCCAACAAACAGACAGAACCTTCCTTCACATTGGCCGTTTACGGTTTGTCGATGCGGTTAAAGCAGTAATCGTGGATATTGGAGACAGCTCCTCCAATGTAAACACCCTTCCATTCGTTTCGGACAATAGAAGAGGAGCCTTGTTTAAAGGCTTAGTGGAGCTTTACAGGCCCAAAACCTCATTAGGCCTATAAACAGCATACAGGCTCTCTTAATTCACAAAAAAGTTACTTCACAATTACAAAGTACCAGAAAAACTAATTCACAGCTATATATATATATATATATATAAAACAATATCTCTATATAAATAAAAGCTATGAATTTGTTAGGATACTGGTAGACTTTTAACAAAAGGAGCTATAATGTCAGGCTATTATTAGATCATATTAATCTTTATGGTGCCAAAGGCACTGACAGTGGTGCTGAGAAGGATTGAAAACGATGGTAATGGATACAAATTACCCGTTGCGCGATAAAAGGATTTCTGCACTAAGGAGGTAGGAGTGAAACAGAAAGCTTTTGTAAAGCGCTCCCATTGAGTATTAAAAATACAGGAGGCCGCAGAGGAATTAAAGATTTGGACAGGATCAGATGTGAGGGAGAAGGCCGGCGTGGAGAACAGTAATGGGCGGTGGCAAGGACACTGACAGACACAGGAGATTCCGGGTTTTTTTTTTGGCTGAGGTCAGGCGTCCGTGATAGCGACACCAGCTCTGGTTTGGTTGCCGATTGTGGGCCTGGCTCCCAAACAAAGGATCGTTTTGGGCAGATCAGATGCTATCCTCTGCTCCAA
Organism: Hiodon alosoides; assembly: GCA_025775065.1. NCBI lineage: Eukaryota > Metazoa > Chordata > Actinopteri > Hiodontiformes > Hiodontidae > Hiodon > Hiodon alosoides. The sequence continues at coordinate 15,533 of JAOYSI010001088.1, forward strand.
TACGGTGCTCCATCAAGTCATTATCTTTAAAATGGCATTTTGTATTGACAAATTTGTTTGGAAATAAACCCAATATAAGTTTATAATAATGCCTTTATACACTACTTATCCCATTTTGACATTTATGCAGATGTATCAGCCTGAAAATGAAACTGAAACTCAATGGATTCAACCAAAATCGTTTGTTTTTTGTTTTTTGTTTTTTTTCCCCTCCGCCCAGTCCCTCCCAAACAAGACGATAGAATGTAAACGAATGAACCAGGGATGAGAACTGTGTCCGACAACATCCTTACGGCCGCGCGTAAGCAAACCTTGAGAGTTCGTGGGAGCTGAAATTGCGGGGCAAATTCCATTTACAGCACGCACACGCCGAAATCCCCACGGGCGAACGCGCGAAACGCGGATAAATGCAACCCGGAGCAATCAAAACAGACAACAGGGGTAACATATCATGATATGCAGCTCCTCCTCCTTCAAGGGAGTTCGCTTTCCAACCATCACATGCCCCGCGAACAAAACATTTTTAACATATCTTGCAAATTCTGCTTCGAAATTCATGTGAATACCCAGGGATCCCATTAACTATGTTGGTGACTTTCCAAGCAGTGTTAACAATGTTGGAGGAATTTGTGCATCTTAAGTCATGTGTATTTTTAGGTTTATTTTATTCTTCTGCATATTCTTTTTTACTTTAATTTGCATGTTTATTTTGCATCAGTTTTGCATGAGGTAGACAAAGTAACAAACATTATTTTTAATTCCTGTGCTCAGGCCCCTGATCTTAGATCAGATCTGAACAGGTCAAACTAAAAAGTCTGGTTTGCAAGAAAATATGATTGCTGTTATTATTATTATTATTATTATTATTATTATTATTATTATTATCGTTATCATTCATTCATTCATTCAATCATTCATGTTCTATAACCACTTACCCAAGTCAGGATGGTGGCACCCACAGTCTTACCTGGGTGGGAGTAAGGTTACTCCTCAGATTGTCAATGTGGAATCGCAGTAGGTGTCTGTCAGACAAGATTCTGTTAATGAGCGCTTTAAAAAAACGTAATGTCGACTTAAACCTTATGAAATAGTTACCAATAATTATTGCAAGTCTTCCTTCAGAGGACATAAAGAGGAAAAAGTGATGCTTTGCCTTTCAAACTCACACTCATGGTTTATATAGGGACTCTATAAAGTGTTTGCATGTGTGTGTTTATCCAGCACTGGCCACCACGACTCGTTTTCAGACTTTCGATAACATCCGTAGCATAAGCATCCCTCCTTACGCATCTGGTTGATGCTGCATTGAAGGTTAAGCTGACCCACTGAAAGTTTGTCTCATTTATAAACCTGCTACCGAAAGCAGGCCCTGATAATAGCCAGAGACAATGAAAGGCGGAATGCTGAGTATCTCCAATGCAAAGTTGGCAAGGCCCCCCGTAGGAGCAGGCATCTACACATTAAACTTTCAACGCTTTTCCTCAACAGTACAAAAAGCGCATCAGACTGTATTCGTAATGGAAAGCTCTACGCCTGACTCCAGACGTTCGTGTTCTTTTAATGCCAGAGACACTGTGATAGTCGGGGTAGTTTGCAATGGTGAACGTAACTACGGTTTTGTGAACAAAAGCTACTTTGCAATTTATTCAGCAGCTGTCTATGTTGTCCGCGCTGCTGGAAGTTTTAACTGGAGAAACCAGAGCCATGACCTGCAAGTGTCACAAGTTACGACGTCCCGGCCATGTTAACGAACACATTCGTCTGCATATTATCGGAAGCGGAAATTCAATTTCACTTCTTTGTCTGCCAGAGCCCTTTTCCCGAACTGTGGTCTTTTTTAAACAGAGCACAATGGAGTCGTTAGGGGTGTGTGGTCAGTTTGTTGGGGGGGGGGGGGGGGGGGGGGGGGGGGGGGGGGGGGGGGGGGGGGGGCGGGGGGG